>JANAVB010021596.1:293675-353675 GCA_029216955.1 Iris pallida | reverse complement strand
GGGAGGGTCTGACGGGTGAGGGCGGCTGGGGTGAGGAGGGGGGCTGGGGGAAGGGAAGGTTAGGGTTCGGGTTAGGGTTAGGGGTGGTTGGTGGGGAGGAGAGCAGGGGAGGCACTACCAGAATAAGTCATTTTAGCGATGCCTAAAGACGTCGCTAAAACGCCTAAAGGCGTCGCTAAACCAGTTAGCGACTTATTTAGCGACGTTTTCCTCTTGTCGCAGAAACCTTAGTCGCTGTTTGGAAAGACGTCGCTGATCGTCGCCAACACCGACGTTTACCGACGTAAAGATACGTCGGTAATATACCGACGTTTACCGTCGTTTCGTCACTGAAATAGTGACGTTTATGATGTCGCTATACGTCGGTATTCCCTGGAAAAATTACCGACGTTTGTGATGTCGCTATGCATCGGTATATATTACCGACGTTTTGTGATGTCGCTATACGTCGGTATATCCTGGGAAAATGAGGTAAAATTCTGGAAAAGTTACCGACGTCTACCGACGGTTACCGACGCATACCGATGAAACTGACGTCGCTATACGTTGGTATCCTGGCAATATATGCTAGTTTAGCGACGTCTACCGACGCAATGTGTCGTCGGAAAGCGTCGGTAAACGTCGGTAGACGTCACTAAATTTGAAAAAATAAATTAAAAAATAAATTGCAGTATGCAGTTTTCTCCACAGAATCATTTTCTTCCTGCAGTTTAATCTGAAATACAATACACAAGCACATTTTATCTCTAGGTTCGCCGATCCCTTCGGTGGAACAATCAACACCGATAAATTAACATCCAAATAAAACGAATCATAATATAAAATAACCAAAGTCCACACAACATATATAAACCAATATCCAAATTGTCATGGGTCTACACAACCAATAACCAATGTATCTATGCAACCAACAAACAAGTGTCATAAACAAATAAGTGTCACAAACAAATACAAAAAAACAAGTACTCAAACACTCAATAGAAACAATCCTAACTAGGACTACTGGGGATCTGGAGCAGGAGGGGCGCGCCGCGACAAAGGGCTAAGAAAAGCTCATAGTCCTCCTGTGAAATCGACACCGATGAAGGAGGTAGTGACGTCGGTGGAGTCGGTGTCGATGAAGAAGGCAGTGGCGCCGGCGGAGTCGACGACGATGAAGGCACACCCGGAGGACGATAACGCTCCAACGCTACAAGTCGCTGGTGGTATGAACCCATGGTAGATAACATTGTATCACTGCTATCAGCCACCGAATCCTGCACGAATCTCGGCCTCGTCGCCCATGGTCGTCTGTGATGCATGCAGATCTAATACACTACGCTCCGTCGACGCTCTAAGATCGGTGATGCTCCGCTCTGTCCGCTCAGTCACATTTTAGAGCTCCATAATGCTGCGGTCGAGCGCATCCAATCGTGCTATAAGCGCAGGCTCGTCCGACTGGTACTGAGACTGGTCCTGAATCCGTCGTAGCAGCTCGTCCCGGAGAGTCTCCATCATCTGGTGGACTCGGATAGACCTCCTGGGATGGTTATGGACCATGCACACTAGCGGGGGATGCCCTAAAGGACTGGCTCGTAACTAGGGCGCCATAGGATCCTGTACCGTAGTATGTACCCCTACGGAGGCCACCAGCGGCGGTCATCCACAGCTCGCCCGTCGACGGAGCTTGAGTGGGCTGCGAGAAAGTACCGGCCTCTCCCGCAGTAGTTGCGCTAGCATCGCCCGGTCCCGAAGCCTCTGATACTCGGCTAGAAAGTATGGATAGTACTCTATGTTTCTAATCTCTAATTAAGTACTTATTATTAGTAACTACATGAATATTTATTTGCATGCATATTTACTAAGTTATATTAAAATTAACACGAAGTACTATAATTAACAAATAGTATTGTAATACTTATATAGGCAAGCTCGGCCCTCTCGTCAATAAGGCCTTCGTCCTTTCGATGGCTGGCCAGGAAGATGGTCACCATGTCGGCGTTACTGACCTTCCTTACCTGTAATTAAATATATTATCTTACTAATAATTTATCGAATTTGTATTCCTTACCTGTAATTAAATATATCATCTTACTAATAATTTATCGAATTTGTATTAAAATAATATTTCTGAAAGAAAATACATACCAGACGACGAAAATGTTCCGTCATCGGAATCGACCCACCATACCACTTCGAGGCATGCTGCCTAGCCGCCTTAGCCTTCTCGGACTTTTCCTTGTACCTTAGCTTGTTGAATCGAGCCTTCATCGCATCCCACTGATCAGGTGGTTCAAATGCCGCTCAAACGGGTACATCCACCGATAACCAACAGGTCCACCAACATGTGCCTCGTAGAAAGATGAATTGACAAATACTCCATGGAGTCGAAGAATCCAGGAGGAAATACCTTCTCGAGCTTGCACAGTATTACCGCAATATCGTTCTCCCTGCTTTTCTAGACGATCGACGAGCAACTTACTAGAACAAAGATCTCTGAAGAATATGCTAAGCTCGGTCAATGGATCCCAAACAACCGGAGGGTAAGAATTTCCGAAATACAATCAAAATTAACCTCTGCATGAATACGAGACAATCATGGCTCTTCATACCTGTCAGTTTGTTCTCCTTAAGGTCGATGCATTTTCTCAAGTTCGAAACATACCCGTTTGAAAATTTTAGATCTTGAATCCACCTACAAAGTCTCACTTTATCCTCCTTCTCCAGTGAGAAATTGCCTTAGGCTGCTTCTTCCATTTCCGTCCTCTATCAAATGCAATGCAGGACATCTACATATTTCTTCCAAGTCCAATATAGCCTTTGGATTGTCTTTCGTCTTCCCATTTACGTCCATTACAGTATTAATTATGTTGTCAAACACATTCTTCTCGATATGCATGACATCAAGGTTATGTCTAATCAGATTGGTGCTCCAATATGGCAGATCCCAGAATATACTCATCTTCGTCCAGTTATGAGTGCGACCAAATCCGTCACACTTGTAGCCCGTAGCAGGCTCTTCAATAGCTATTAGTAAATTTTTTATCTCTTTCCATATAGTGTATTTCGGCCACCTTGGCGGGGGGATTAGCCTTCTCCATAACGTCACCACAAAAAGTACTCCTGTTCCTCCGGTACGGATGATCCTTCGGCAGGAATTGTCGATGATAATAGAAGAAGCACGGTTTGCCTTCCTTTTTTAAATGGAAAGTCTTAATGCGGTCCATGCAATACGGACATGCAAGACGACCATGCGTGCTCCATCCAGATAACTTACCATAGGCCGAAAAGTCGTTGATGGTCCACATAAGTGATGTCCGTATCTGAAAATTTTGTTTTCTAGATACATCGTACATGTTGGAACCTACTTCCCACAGCTGATTCAACTCATCAATCAATGGCTGTAAATACACATCAATATTCCTTTTCGGATTGTTCGGACCAGGGATAATAATGGTGAGGAACATATACGGAGTCTTCATGCACATCCAAGGCGGTAGATTGTACGGAGTGACGATCATAGGCCAACAAGAATACTGGGATCCCGAAAGCCCGAATGGGGTAAAACCGTCAGAGCAGAGACCCAATCTGACATTACGCGGATCAGAAGCAAAATCTGGATACTCTCGATCAAAGTGCTTCCATGCTTCTCCATCAGATGGGTGATCCAACACTCCTTCGATCTGTTTCCGCTTATGCCAACTCATGTTTTCTGCAGTTTCTTTCACCATAAACAACCGCTGCAACCGCGACGTCAACAACAAGTAGTACATCGAATCGGTAGGCTTCCTGGCACCGACAGACTTTCCTCTACCACTTCCCTTGTAGCGATCGGCACCACAAAATCTGTAGGCGTCTTCATCCTTGTCGTCTTTGTAGTACAACATGCACCCGTTGCGACATGCATCGATTTTCTCGCATCCCATCCAGAGCGATCTCACCATCCTCTTAGACCGGTAGAAGTCTTTAGGCAACTTAGCACCCTCAGACAATATTTCTGTAAGCAACTCCATAAGACGGTTGTAGCAATCTTACGACGTGTTAAAATCGGACTTGATGCTCAACAATCTTGTAACCACCTCCAACGGTGAATGATCCTCAAAACCAGAATATAATAGAGTCCTTGCATTCTCCAGCAACTCCATGAACTGTATAGCATCGGCGTTCGGTGCCTCCTCAGGTGCATCATAATCGTCCGAATCGAAACTAGGCCCCGCGGCGTCAAAAATTATGTTCACCAGCCCATCGTCGTAAGCAGTATTATTGTGGACATCCACATAAGGCTCATACTCTGAAGCTAAAGACACAAGTTTTTCGTGCGCGCTCCACTGATAGTAATTCGACGTGAAACCCTTTGAATATAAATGATACGTGACTTTCACTTCCGGATGATATTTCAAGTTGGACATCTCACACACGGACACTTAATTTTGGTACCGTCCATGTACTGAGGGAACACCTTGGCAAACTGCTGGAACTGCTGTATACCCTCTATGAATTCATCACGCACACCACATATATCATCAGGATGACGGTTATACATCCACGAACGATTCTGTAAGTAGTAATTCATATCCATATCCAATTAAGGATAATTCTGTAAGATAGATACATGCACATTGCAGTCAGTGAATGAATGTTAAGGCAGTTTAGATATGGGTGCACAATTTAGATAGAGGTCAGTTTATACATGCACATTCCACATATTACAAACAAAAAATTTGAAAGAAGAAACAAAACAATTGTGTTGGGACTAAAACAACTGTCTTGTGTCAAGTATCGTATCCGATAGACCGATACTAATCCGATACAGTCGATACTAAGTATATATGGTCGAGGAGGTGGATCCGCTGGTACATCCATGTACGATCAACGAAGTAACAATCTATTACAGATTGGATGTAAAAATATGTATCATAAGACAAACTAAACAGAATTACTTCGATACCGATACCGATTCTGATACTCATCCCAATTTCTCCTCGATCTCTTGTAAAAAAGGTGTCTGGCGAGGTATAATTGTACTTGTAGGAGTACATGACACCAACTGTCCAATATCGACCCTTTGGGTCTATACGAGTTACTTCACTCAGTTTGTCAAGACAAGTAAAACTTTTTAAATTAATATCCAATATCGACCCTTTGGCCTGTGCTTGAGCAGTATCCAAACTCAAACTATTTATCCTAACTAATAAATTAATATCCTAGTTTAACATCTACTAACTCTCATATTCCTTCTAACATTAACTAATATCCTAATCTAAACTAACCCTTTACCTGAAACTAATATCTAAACAATGCTAATCATGAACTAATACCCTAACCTGGAAGTCCACACTGCTCAAGCACAGGCCAAAGGCCAATGTTAGACAGTTGGCGCCATGCACTTCTACAAAGAAAAACCAAATGTTGACGGTATATATACCGTCAACATTTAAAAAGTTTACTTGTCTTGACAAACTGAGTGAAGTAACTCTTATAGACCGAAAGGGTCGATGTTGGACAGTTGGCGTCATCCACTTCTACAAGTACAATTATACCTCGACAGACACCTTTTTTTACAAGAGGTTGGAGAAAAATTATTGAAATAGAATCCCAATTAATCATGATACAACAAGTGGTAATAGTGTATCACATGACATGACCATATAACCATAGTGTATCAGAATTGACCACACAGAAGACTTAGCCTAATTAATCTCCATAAAATAAGTGGTAATAATTCCATAATTAATCTCCATAAAACAAGTACAGCTAGTAATAAGTCCATAATTAAGTCCATAAACTCATCTCCATAAAACAAGTACATCTGGTAATAAGTACTAATAGTCCAACACAAAATATATCCATAAAACTACACTAATGACGACCATGCAGCTCACGCATACGCTCAATGATACCATCACACAACATCTTCTGATAAGTGGGATCGACGACGGGAAAGCGTCATTCCATTGCAGGTGCTGGATGAATGGAACTCCCGGTCTCACTAGCTACTGGTGCCACTTCCTCCTTAACAGTAGGAGGAGCCATCTCAGCAATCTGTGTTTCCCTCAAACGACGTGCCGCTGTCGGGTCATGGATGCCATCTGGTAAGATCGATATTCACAGAGAATATAATTGTAACATAAGCAAGCTAACTAAAGGAACCATCATCTCGTTTGAGTACATTTCGAAAGCAGATAAAAAGGTTACATTTCAAACCCAGTTTTCATTTTCGAGACCTACTCTCAGTTAACATATCATGCAACTCAGTTCATATATCTACATTACCCAAGCCTATACATGTTTTATTCAATCCCAAATGACAGTTTTCATGTATCAAAACCCAAGTTCCATTGTGAAATCTCAGTTTTCTTCATATGAACTGTAAGATACAATGAGTATACCTATTCGTACATACAATGATACACACGAAAATACCTATATATACTTTTTTAAAATGAGGGAAAAGTGTGTACAGAGGTTAACATATATGTGTAAGTATCAAGGGGGTATCCACGTGTCCATAAAATTGGACACGAGTATCCAAACTACACAGCAACATATACAAGTGTCTGTCTCGTCTCGTGTTGTGTCCAGAGATAGGTCAGACATAGGGCTTCGTGTATAAGTATCTGTCTCATATCGTATTGTGTCAGATATGGACACAAGGTAGCAGGGCACAGTCATAGGGTTAGAGTTTACCTAGTCGGGGAGGAGAGGGTCGTCGACGGGGGAGTAGGAGACGGAGGGGAGCTGGAGACGGAGGCCGAGGGTCGTCGAGGGGGAGCTGGAGATAGAGGGGAGCTGGAGTGGGTCTTCGAGGGGGAGGGGAGGGTTGGAGGGGGTCTCCAAGGGTCACGGAGGGGGAGCTGAGGGAGGAGGAGGTCGCCGAAGGTCGTCGAGGGGGAGCCTATCGAGGGTGGAAGGGGTCACCGAGGGGGAGCCGAGGGAGGAGGAGGTCGCCGAGGGCCGGTGGCGGTCGCCGAGGGTCGCCAAGGGTCGGGGGCTGAGGGGGTCACCGAGGGATCGGAAAAAATGGGGGAAGGAATCGAAATAATGGGGGGAATAAAAATCTCAAACCTATATTTTCAATTGAGTGACGTCTTTATTAAACGTCGATAAACGTCGCAAATATTATTGATATTAATGACGCATTACTAAAAATGTCGGTAAACGTCGCTAATATTAGTGATATTAGGGACGTTCACCGACATATCCGCGACGAACGTTTTTTAATACAAAATGTAGTCGCAATACGCCGCCTAACGTCGCCAATAGTGACGTCTTGCGACGTTATATAATAACTTCACTAAATTATTAAAACATAGTGACGTTTTTGCTAAGCGTCGCTAATTGTATCGCTAAAATAACTTATTCTGGTAGTGAGGTAAGGGGGGCTGGGGAGCGGAGGGGGGCTGGTGGGGGAGGGGTTAGGGATAGGGTTCGGGTTAGGGTTAGGGGTGGTGTAGGGGGGAGGGGTGCGGGGGGGGGGGGGGGGGGGGGGCTTGGTCAGGGGCACCGATAGTGCCGAAAATTCTGATAATTTAGTAATAATTATTCATTTTTCGACAAAGAAAAATCTAATACTCCGATTCGAAAGCACCGATAGTGTCGATATTTGTAACAAGTAGTTTTGTTGGTTGGTTAATTGGTAACATTTTATTCATGAAATGGGTTGAATTGGTATTATTCTAGATACGGCAATCCAACCCATTTCCCTCGGCAATAATGATACGACAACCTATCACTATATCTTTTAGTAGAAGATGATGTCTTAGTATTACATTATGTGGGTTCATCTTGATTCTGTTATATCCTTCAGATACTAGATTCGATAAGAACATATACTACACTATATGTACAGAACATAGATGATTCACACTAATGTATGCTAGAATGAATTTTGGGTTGTGTTCTGAGCCATCCGTTCTCACCCTTAAAATAGATATGAATTAGTACTGTATGTCAATCTTTGTTTTTGTATTTTCGACGAACCCAGGGATTGGATTCTGTATTTTGGCTCCAGCTCCAGCTCCATTTGTATTAATCTACGGTACGACATGGTGATCAGGACATAGTCCCTGCAGCCATTCGACTGGCGAGGCAGAAACTATGTAGCCGTAGATAAAGTTGACTGTCCTCCGACCCTCATCCCTCGACAATGATGATATGACAACCTATCACTATATCTTATATAGTATTAGATGATGTCTTAGTATTACATTATGTGAGTTCATCTTGATTCTGTTACATTCTTCAGATACTAGATACGATAAGAATATATACTACACCATATGTACAGAACATAGACGATTCACACTAATGTATGCTAGAATAAATTTTGGGTTGTGTTCTGAGCCATTCGTCCCCACACTTGGTAATTAAGCATGTGAAATATATCGTTGAAGAACATAAAACTTGTGGTCGTTACTGCAGAAAGTACAGACTGACATGAACTGACGCACGAAAAGGAGGGGATCAAAGCTGTAACAAGTAAAGTTGTATTTTGGATGTTCTACTCTTGTAAGTTCTTTGAGTCTCTCATTTTCGTGCGTCAGTTTATGTCGTTCTTCACTTTCTGCAGGAACTTCCTCCAATTAACCTCCATCCCTTGGCAATGATGATACGACAATCTATCTTGATTCTGTTATTATAGTAGATGATGTCTTAGTATTACATTTTCTGGGTTCATCTTGATTCTGTTACATCCTTCAGATACTAGATTCGATAAGAACATATACTACACCATATGTACATAACATAGATTATTCATACTAATGTATGCTAGAATGAATTTTGGTTGTGTTCTGAGCCATCCGTTCTCACACTTAAAATAGATATGAATTAGTACTGTGTGTTAATCTTTGTTTTTGTATTTTCGGCGAACCCAGGGAATGGATTTTATATTTTGAATTTTGGATTTTGTATTTTGGTTCCAGCTTCAGCTCCATTTGCATTAATCTACGGTACGACATGATGATCAGGACATCGTCCCTGCAGCCATTCGACTGGCGAGGCAGAAACTATGTAGCCATAGATGAATTTGACTGTCCTCTGACCCTCATCCCTCGACAATGATGATATGACAATCTATCACTATATCTTATATAGTAGTAGCTGATGTCTTAGTATTACATTATGTGAGTTCATCTTGATTCTGTTACATTCTTCAGATACTAGATACGATAAGAACATATACTACACCATATGTACATAACATAGACGATTCACACTAATGTATGCTAGAATGAATTTTGGGTTATGTTCTGAGCTATCCGTTCTCACACTTGGCAAAAAATCGAATATAACATTTTTATCTGCTTTCGAAAATGTACTCAAACGAGATGATGGTTCCTTTAGTTAGCTTGCTTATGTTACAATTATATTCTTTATGAATATCGATCTTACCAAATGGCACCCATGACCCGAGCAGCGGCACGTCGTTTGAGAAAAATACTGAATGCTGAGGTGGCTCCTCCTACTGTTAAGGAGGAAGTGGCACCGGTAGCTAGTGAGACCGGGAGTTTAAATCATCCAGCACCTGCAGTGGACTACATCTCTCCTGGCGCCGTCGATCCTGTAGCAACCTGCTTTCGATAGGCGACGAAACTTTATAATATGCTAGCGCCGAGTCAGATCGTCCGGGAACTTAGATAGCCATCTGACTCGATCGCTAAGCTTGGTAAACGATAACGCCTTGCGGCATCGATTCAAATCGATTTGGATGAAAATTACGAGAATCGATCCAACAAATGGAACGACTTCTGTTGGAATAAGTCCTAGATGCAGCGGGCTGCGTCTCGACGAGTGATCTCTCTATAAGAGTCCCTTCGATGGGACCGGACCGCTGTATGGTTTTTTTGGAGCTTTGCCGCTGGGCTTGATGAAGTGCTTTCGTGTCGTTTTCATGGATGTAATTACAATTTCGATGCAAGGGGAAAAGAAGGAATTCTAACAAAGCGTTGGTGCCATTACAGGAGCTCGCGTAACTAAGGATTGACGTTGCGTAGCGCTTGGACGATCGACACAAAGCAAAGTAATCGGTGGGTGATTCGTCCTTCTTTTCTATTCTGTCCCACAAACTTATTCTTTGCTTCGAATCCATTCAAATCGAACGATGCCAAGTTAATTGCATGCCAATCCACTAAGTCAAGAACTCGGGAAAAACCTATTGATTTTGAGTAATCTACTATGAAAAATACAAGTTTCTCACATAAACAGAAAAGTTTAAGGTTCTAGTAAAAAGATAGACTATTTCACGTGCTGCAAAATAATGTATAACGTCGATCATGGGTTATGATGCCTCGAACAATTTGGTGCCCACGGGACGCTAAATCGGTGTACGGCTTTGGGGAAATGAATCGTTGCATGAGTTGCGAGAAATGATAATGCCGTTCGATACTATCCGTGCTATACGAAACTGGTTGCATATATTAAACTGTTCGCACATAGGCATGGTCATGGACAGCTTGTGCACAAGTTCGTTTTCCTCGAAACGGTATCCGGGGCATCGGAACCGATTCTTCCTAGGGGGAATAATTCATCGTGCTTCGGCGCGAGGCATGCGGGACCTTCAGTAAGGCTTGCAACCTAGGCTGAAAGGGTAGCGTCGCATGCCAACTTCGATTAAGTCCCTAGTGGTGCATAGCACCATTGACCGCATATAAGATAGTTGCATGCTCACCTATTGTCTTATGTAGGTGTAAATATTATCTCTGTTTTCATGCAGGGACGAGTACGACCGTGGTAAGAAATATGATAAACTGCGATGTTATGTTGTATGCTTTAATACTCAAAGACGGCTATCGAATATGAACTGAATTCATTTTGTTCTAATAGAAAGACAACTCTAAAGCATGCCTATCCTAACAATCAGAGTCGGTTTAGACGAGTTGGTTCGTCTCGTCCACTTAGCAAGTGTGCTAATCCCCTCTCCCAATTTCCCCAGGTGCGGCGGGCGCTCCAACCTAAAACGAAGCTGAAGTGCGGAGAGGCGTTTTGAAGCTCTTCCTATACTGAAGTATTTTGAAGCCAATTCAAGTCGACGGCTTATGTATAAAGGGGCGAATGTATGGGACGGCAAGCGTAGTTCAGGCAACTTGTCGAATGTATTTTCTTTATATTTTCAATCAATGTAGCCGCAACAACATCCAATGTAATTACGACTTGCACTTCATTGCAAGCTATGAATGAAAAGCATTTCTATCTTCCTATACTGCGTCTTAAATTCTGATGTGATTTGTGAAGTTTTAACTTGGCATATTTATATCAAATGTAACTTAACGTTCTGCATTGTACGAGTGCAATTCCAGACTCGTACGGCATCACGCCTTAGCGAGGACGATCGAATCGGCAAAAATTAACATCGGGGACGAACGTTGCCGACTTGGGGTGTGACAAATTGGTATCAGAGCACAGCTATGTTTCCTCGAATTTTCAAAATATGTTTTATTGTTGTAATGTCCGTTGCGATGGCTCGATTGAATGCTTGTCGGCATGCTGCATGAAATACAAGTTCCATACAGGTAAGCCCGTAGATATTTTTGAAAAATACTAACGGGTTTACACTGTATGTAGGAATGACTAAGCGAGATAAGAAAATCGCCGACGCAACAAAACAAATCATTGATAGTACGTTAAGCATAAAAAGTACTGGCCCAACGAGGCGACTATGGAGAGGATGCTACAGTTGATGGAACTGCAGCAGCAACAGCTTCAGATGCAATTCAAAGCCCAATTTGATGCGCAGCAGAAGCAGATGGCCGCCCTGACTCAGATAGTGAGCAAGATGGCGGGCGATACCAAGGAGACGGACGCGGTACTCGAGGGAAAGCACGGTGATCAAGAAGAAGACGAGGAGGAAGAAGTCTCCCTGCAAATGATAAATTCTCCTTCCATGCTCAAAGTGAAGGAGTTTGGCAAAATGAACCCGCCGAAGTTCAACGGCCGAGCAGAGCCCGACGTGATAGTAGGATGGCTCGCAGAGATGGAGGACTTGTTCGATCTCATCTGCATTGAAGGGTCCCAGAGGGTGGCCTGTGCGGCGCTGCAGTTACAACTAAGAGCACATGAGTGGTGGGCGGCGAAGAAACAAGAGATCTGTGAAACCGATTCCAACAAAAACATTTTTTGGGAAATGTTCAAGACAGCCTTTCTTGAGCAGTACGTTCCTCGCGCCATCCGTCGACAGAAAGGGGATGAGTTCATGATGTTGAGGCAGGGGAATATGAGTGTTGAAGATTATGATACAAGCTTCTTGAAACTTGCAAAATTTGTCGGTGCCTTCCTGCCCAACAAAGAAGAATGGTGCGAGCGTTTTCAGCAAGGCCTCAACGATGAACTGCATAGGGACGTCATGAACCAACGATGCCAAACATATCATGAATCCTACGAAGCTGCACTTGATAGTGAGCGTATCTTCGGCCGTATGTCACAAAGGGCCGTGCTTGTCGTTCGCAACAACTTCAACAAGCATCCTAATGACGCTGGAGGATCGGGAGTACAAAAGCACCCAAATACGTCTGAGAATCGTGGTTACTTTGCCACAGTAAATTTCAATAGATGCGGCAAGCGTGGACACCGAGCACCCGATTGTAGACTGAGAACATGCTTCAAGTGTGGCGAGCTAGGCCACTTCAGTCAATATTGGCAGGCGGGAAAGCCGAATCAACACAACCCACCAAGGAACACTCTGAATCCATATAAAGCGCCTACACTACAAGGCACAAATGCGGTGCCTGTGAACTCGCAGAATCAACGCCACGGAGCTCAAGGCCGAGTTTATGCCTTAACTCGGGACGAGGCGTACGCGTCCGATACGGTTTTAACAGGTATATTACTCTACAAAGATATACCTGCTCGAGTCCTATTCGATTCGGGTGTGACGCATAGCTTTATATCTGCTGATTACGCGAAAGAAAATAAAATAACCATGCAATCACTAGATATAAATATTAGCGTTAGCACTCCGTCGGGAGTCGATATGCCTGCGAACTTTATTTGTAGGGATGGTCACCTTTGCGTCGCGGGAAGATATCTATCCTTGGATGCCATCGTGCTAGACATCAAAGATTACGACATAATCCTGGGCATGGATTGGTTGGGCGCTTGTCGTGCAACGATCGAGTGCGCGGAGAAGAGAGTGGTGTTTCGTCTTCCTGGCGAGACAGAGTTCTCATATTCGTGCGGTACGGCCTCGAAGACGGCGATGATGGTATCGGCAATATCGGCGAGGCGTATGTTGCGTTCCGGCTGTGCGGGATACTTGGCATCAGTTCGAGACACACGGACGGATAATACAAATACAATGCAGACTGATGTTGTGGCAGACTTTCCTGACATTTTTCCTGACGAGATGCCCGGGATGCCGTCGGATCGAGAAATTGAATTCAGCATCGACACCTTTTCGGATACACGGCCGATATCAAAGGCGCCTTACCGAATGGCTCCAGCAGAACTGAAGGAACTGAAGGTGCAATTACAAGAGTTGCTAGACCGCGGATTTATTCGCCCTAGCGTCTCTCCGTGGGGAGCTCCCGTACTGTTCATGAAGAAGAAGGATGGGTCGTTGCGGCTATGCATCGACTATCGGGAACTCAACAAGGCGACCGTGCGAAACAAGTATCATTTGTCGCGAATCGACGACTTGTTTGACCAACTGCAAGGTGCGGCAATATTTTCAAAAATTGATCTTCGTTCAGGCTATCATTAATTGAAGATCAAGTCCGACGACATATCGAAGTCTGCCTTCCGCACTCGATATGGTCATTACGAATTCTTCGTTATGCCGTTCGGTTTGACGAATTCCCCTGCCGCGTTCATGGATTTGATGAACCAAGTCTTCCGACCTTAAATAGATAAATTTGTAGTCATATTTATTGACGATATCCTTGTCTACTCAAAGAATCGTGAAGAACATGCGGAACATTTGAAGACGGTACTGCAGATTCTGCGTGAAAACAAATTATACGCCAAGCAGAGTAAGTACGAGTTCTGGATGAGTAGCGTGACATTCCTCGGGCACGTAATCTCTGCCGAAGGTGTCGCGGTGGACCCAAAGAAGATTGATGCGGTGGTGGATTGGAAATGACCTGCCTCGGCTAGCGATATTCGGAGTTTTCTGGGCTTAGCGGGCTACTATCGTAGGTTCATGCGAAGCTTTTCAAAACTAGCGTCGCCTCTGACTCGCCTCACCTAGAAGGGAGTAGTATTTGAATGGAGTGACGACTGTGAATCCAGCTTTCAAGAGTTGAAGCTATGGCTCGTCTCAGCTCCAATTCTTGCACTTCCAGACGGCCCAGAAGGCTTTCAGATATTCAGCGACGCGTCTGGAACTGGCCTCGGGTGTATACTCATGCAGAGAGACAAAGTCATCTCCTACGCTTTATGGCAATTGAAGCAGCACGAGAAAAACTATCCGACGCACGACCTAGAATTGGCGGCGATCGTCTTTGCGTTGAAGTTATGGCGGCACTACCCCTATGGTGTGGCATGCAGAATCTACACAGATCACAAAAGCCTGAAGTACTTATTTACGCAACGGGAACTCAACCTACGACAGCAACGTTGGCTCGAACTCATAAAGATTACGAGCTAACGATCGAGTATACGCCGGACAAGGGAAACGTGGTGGCCGACGCACTCAGCAGGATATTTATGGGACACTGGCCATAAACAAGGAGATACAGCGAGACCTTGAAGCGATGGGTATCGAACTCGGAATTGAGTATCGACACCTGCACCTAGCTCAACTGAAGTTAGGATCGAGCCTGCTTAGCAAGATAAAGACCGCACAGGAGGACGAATCATTCCTGAAGAAAATGCGCGAGCTGATTTCAACGGGAAGGGCGACTGACTTTGCGGAAGACGAAGACGGGACGATGCGACTAAAGGGAAGGCTCTGCATTCCTGAAACTGCCGAACTTAGAAAAGAAATTCTGACGGAGGCGCACTATGCGAAGTACTCGTTGCATCCTGGAAGCACCAAGATATACAAGGACTTACGCACAAACTTTTGGTGGCACGGCATGAAAAAAGACGTGGCTACGTTCGGATCGCAATGCATGGCGTGTCAGCAGGTGAAGGCGAAACACCAAAGGCTAGGCGGAGAGCTGCAGAACATCGCTATTCCCGAGTGGAAGTGGGACAATATCTCGATGGATTTTATTGTGGGATTTTCGAAGACGCCGCGAGGGAATGACGCGATTTGGGTCATTGTTGATAGATTGACCAAGTCGGCTCACTTCATCGCAATTAAAGTAGGATGGAGCGTCGATCGGTTAGCACAAATCTACGTCGATGAGATTGTTCGAATGCACGGGTACCGGCCTCAATAATTTCGGACAGAGACGGGCGATTCCTATCGCATTTCTGGACGAGCCTCCAAGCGGCGATGGGGACCAAACTGAACTTTAGTTTGGCTTACCATCCCCAAACAGATGGTCAGACAGAGAGGGTCAATCAGATCTTAGAAGATATGTTGCGTCTGTGTGCGATCGACCTAAAGACTAGTTGGGATACGCATTTGCCGCTTGCTGAGTTTGCGTATAATAATAGTTATCAGTCGAGCATTCAGATGGCTCCATACAAAGCGCTCTACAGGAGGAAGTACCGTTCGCCGATATACTGGGATGAAGTCGGAGAGCGACAAGTGCTTGGACCGGAACTGGTGGAGCAGGCCGTCGAAAAGGTCCGCTTGATTCGAGATAGACTCCGCATCGCGCAAAGTCGACAAAAGAGCTACGCAGATCTTCGTCGACGACCGCTAGAGTTCTTGGTCGGGGACCATGTGTTTCTGAAAGTAACGCCCATGCGCGGCGTGATGCGGTTCGGCGTTAAAGGCAAGTTGATCCCGAGATTTGTAGGCCCCTTCGAGATCATTGAGCGAGTTGCGACGGTTGTTTATCGGATCGCACTACCTCCTGCCTTAGCTGATGTGCACGATGTTTTCCACGTTTCACAACTTCGATAATACGTACACGATCCAAGTCATGTGGTTAGCTTCGATCAGTTGGAGCTACGTACTGACTTGTCATACTCGAAGGAGCCTATTCAAATTTTGGACCGCAAGGAGAAAGTGCTACGCAATCGGTCGATGTCCTTGGTCTGCGTGCTTTGGCGGAACCATTCAGTCGAGGAGTCGACGTGGGAGATGGAGGCAGAGATGAAAGAGAAGTACCCCGCGTTGTTTGTCTAAATTGAGGTCAGACCCTTGTTCTTAAGTTTCGGGACGAAACTTTTTCTTAGTGGTATATTATGTAGCGCCCCGCTTTCGATAGGTGACGGAACTTCATAATATGCTAGCGCCGAGTCAGATCGGCCGGGAACTTAGATGGCCATCTGACTCGATCGCTAAGCTTGGTAAATGATAACGCCTTGCGACATCGATTCAAATCGATTTGGACGGAAGTTACGAGAATCGATCCAACAAATGGAACGACTTCTGTTGGAATAAGTCCTAGATGCAGCGGGCTGCGTCTCGGCGAGTGAGCTCTCTATAAGAGTCCCTTCGACGGGACCGGACCGCTGTATGGTTTTCTTGGAGCTTTGCCGCTGGGCTTGATGAAGTGCTTTCGCGTCGTTTTCATGGATGCAATTACAATTTCGATACAAGGGAGAAAGAAGGAATTCTAACAAAGCGTTGGTGCCATTACAGGAGCTCGCGTAACTAAGGATTGACGTTGCGTAGCGCTTGGACAATCGGCACGAAGCAAAGTAATCGGTGGATGATTTATCCTTCTTTTCTATTCTGTCCCGCAAACTTATTCCTTGCTTCAAATTCATTCAAATCGAACGATGCCAAGTTAATTGCATGCCAATCCACTAAGTCAAGAACTCGGGAAAAACGTATTGATTTTGAGTAATCTACTCTGAAAAATACAAGTTTCTCACATAAACAGAAAAGTTTAAGGTTCTAGTAAAATAATAGACTATTTCACGTGCTGCAAAATAATGTGAAACGTCAATCATGGGTTATGATGCCTCGGACAATTTGGTGCCCACGGGACGCTAAATCGGTGTACGACTTTGGGGAAAATGAATCGTTGCATGAGTTACGAGAAATGATAATGCCGTTCGATACTATCCGCGCTATACGAAACTGGTTGCATATATTAAACTGTTCGCACATAGGCATGGTCATTGACAGCTTGTGCACAAGTTCGTTTTCCTCGAAACGGTATCCGGGGCTTCGGAACTGATTCGTCCTAGGGGAATAATTCATCGTGCTTCGGCGCGAGGCATACGGGACCTTCAGTAAGGCTTGCAACCTAGGCTGAAAGGGTAGCGTCCCATGCCAATTTCGATTAAGTCCCTAGTGGTGCATAGCACCAATGACCGGATATAAGATAGTTGCATGCTCACCTATTGTCTTATGCAGGTGTAAATATTATCACTGTTTTCATGCAAGGACGAGTACGGCCGTGGTAAGAAATATGATAAACTGTGATGTTATGTTGTATGCTTTAATACTCAAAGACGGCTATCGAATATGAACTGAATTCATTTAGTTCTAATAGAAAGACAACTCTAAAGCATGTCTATCCTAACAAACAGAGTCGGTTTAGACGAGTTGGTTCGTCTCGTCCACTTAGCAAGTGTGCTAATCCCCTCCCCCAATTTCTCCAGGTGCGGCGGGCACTCCAACCTAAAATAAAGCTGAAGTACGGAGAGGCGTTTTGAAGCTCTTCCTATATTGAAGTATTTTGATGCCAATTCAAGTCGACGGCTTATGTATAAAGGGGCGAATGTATGGGACGGCAAGTGTAGTTCAGGCAACTTGTCGAATGTATTTTCTTTATGTTTTCAATCAATGTAGCTGCAACGGCATCCAATGTAATTACGACTTGTACTTCGTTGCAAGCTATGAATGAAAAACATTTCTATCTTCCTATACTGCGTCTTAAATTCTGATGTGATTTGTGAAGTTTCAACTTGGCGTATTTATATCAAATACAACGTAACGTTCTGCCTTGTACGAGTGCAATTCCAGACTCGTACGGCATCACGCCTTAGCGAGGACGATCGAATCGGCAAAAATTAACCTCGGAGACGAACGTTGCCGACTCGGGGCGTAACAAATCCCACTTATTCGAAGTGGTTGCGTCATCGTATTACTGAGCGTTTGCGTGAGCTGCATGGTCATTAGTGTAGTGTAGTTTTATTGATGTATTTTGTATTGGAATATTAGTACTTATTTTGTATTGGACTATTTGTATTGGACTACCTACTAGTTTTTTTCTTTTTTGGAATTACAAAACATATATGAATTAGTACTGTGTCAATCTCTGGATTGTATCTCCAGCTCCAGCTCCAGCTTCATTTGCATTCTGGATTCTGTATATTTTTTATTTTTTTAATTTAGCGACGTTCTTAGCGACGTTCTTAGCGTCGCTATTACGTAGCGACGTTTATGAACGTCGCTAATAACATCGCTAAATTGCTGACATGGTAAAAAATCTTTCCTCGTCAAAACGTTGCCAAAACGTCGCTAAAATGATGCTAAATGGCGACCACAAACGAACGTCGCAAATAACGTCGCTACTTAGCGACGTTTGTAACGTCGCTAATTTATGTCGTCGTAGCGACATTTTGCGACGTTTTATCGATTAGCGACACGCTTTTTTTCGTCGTTTACAAAACGACGCTAGAAACATCGCTAACTTAAATTAGCGACATTTTGGTCGACATTAGCGACGTTTAAAAACGTCGCTAATGGAGCAAATTTTAGTAGTGATTAAAAGAAATCATGAGCCTAGTTATACAAAATGATAAGCTAGTGCCGATAGTCATAGGTACATAACCGTAGTCAAATGCAGTTTGATTTAATTACAATTATGTAAAAGACAAAATATCCAGATTGACCGGCTAAACAGGTGCCGGTGGCTAAACGCCAAAACATAAGTAATAATACTAGATCAGTGGTGGAGAAGAAATCCACTCGAGTCCCCCGCCAGCTATGCTCCTAGTATACACCATTGATGTCAGGGAAGAAGTTTGGATCCTCAGGCGCTGCTACAAGATCTAGCCAAACAAAATCAGCGGGGTCAGGCCCTGAATAGCAAGTACCACAAGGGAGCACAAAAGAGTGATATAAAACCCAATAATAATAATAACACTAGTAATAATAAAGGCTTCTGGTCGTAACCTCGATCGACAGCCTGACATAGCACGATACACCAACCAAACAACCAAACAAGGACATGGGTTGGACCATTCACCATGACAATCTATGTCCCTCGACTACTAATGGAAGGTACAAGGTACAGTCAAGTCATTTTTCAAGTGGCCATTCATTCCTACGACTTTCTATAATTGGCAGAGTTATCCCCGTGATACTGATTAAAAGGAATCCTCAGATTGTGTCAACCCAGCAGAGCAAGCCGAACCATTAGACATATAGCACATTGAGTGTGCATCGGTCCCCCGGAGGGCTATCGCGCTAATATATATAACACATAGCTCAAAGAGATCGGATATAGTCATCTGCTAAAGGCGAATGAAACCATATCCGTGGCGGCCAAACCGACACGTCAGGACTGGACCTGGGGTGACTAGTATGGCACGATCTCGAGATTCTACCCACCTAATGCATCTACCAAGTTAGTTGCCGAGTTAATCCCTAGGTTATCTTTGAAGTTCACATATCGTGGTCACATACTCACTTCCCTAGATGTCGTACTATGTACGAGTACTCCAAGAAGAGATCCATACTGGCTCATGGAGTCAAACGTATGTACCCCTTCTTGGTGTAATGCAACACACTACACATACCACGTCATTGCTACCAATCATTCGCTATATAAATGCTGGACTCTTGGATGTACTGGCAATTATCACGTAGGAACACTTAGCACATAGGATAGCACCTCGACGCTCACATAGATTGTACCATTACACACATAGGTTTATCCAGCACTCGCATAGGTAGTCAAGTCAGGAATGAGAACCAAGACACAAGGACTCATGCGGCCGAGGGTCATACGGCCAAGGCTCATGCGGCCGAGGGTCATACGGCCAAGGATCATGCGGTCAAGGCTAATGCGGCCAAGCATGTAGCCGCATGACTGCATGCGGCCAGGGGTCATGCGGCAAGGATCATGCGGCTAAGGCTCCATACGGCAAGCAATGAAGTCCGCATGACTTCATGCGGCCAAAGCTCATGCAGCAAGCAATGAAGTCCGCAGGACTTCATGCGGCCAAAGCTCATGCGTACAAGGGTCATGCGGCAAGGATCATGCGGCAAAGGCTCATGCGGCCAAGGCTCATCTTCTCCAAAAATTCGAAAAAGATGGCCATAGAACCCATAAACTTCAAACTGTCACAACTCGGTCAAAACAACATGAAATCTAACTTCTCAAAGGTCAAATTTGGGTAAAATAAAATGTTCTACCTCATGGAACAACTAGATATTGAAAACAAGCAAGTTTAATGGATCAAAACCAAAAAAAAAACCAAAAATGACATAAACTTAGATCTACAAGAATCCATCCTTCAAACTCAAAAATACCAAGTAATAAACTTGTAAAGGATGATGAGAAGAACAATATAAACAAATAATATCAAAGAAAAAAAATCAAGGATGAAAAATGTACAAATCTCCACTTTTGAGCAAGTTGTACTTGCCTAATGGTTTGCTTGAGGAAAATAAATGAAAGAGTGAATGAGGAGAGAGAGAGAGAGAGAGGAAGGGAATATATATATATATATATATATATATATATATATATATATATATATATATATATATATATATATATATATATATATATAGGAGTTGGGTTGACTCAAAGAAATCCTAATCTTAAGCATGCTCTAAACCATATGACTAATGACATGTTAAATGCTACATGATACAACTAATTAAATTATTTAAATAGAATCCTAACCACAACACGGTTCAGATATCTTATCATCGAAGTAGTGAACCATGCCTACAACCAGACAAGGACAAGGGATGACGTACTAATCCACGACGAGATACTGTTCCATACCATGGCCAGTTACAAATACATGATACATATAATCAAGATACAAGTGCCAGATACCATATACTGCAAAAAATTAAAAATTTATGTATTCCGGGAACGGGGTGTGACATTTCTATCCTCCTTAGAAAAATTATGTCCTAGGAATTTCGATAAGGCTAGTCGAGCACGCTCTCAGATCACGAATATCAGGGACATGATGGACATCTTTGAGAACAAGAACTGCACCCGTCTTCGTCCCCACATTCTCATCTCCAATGGCAACCGCCTTCGACAAATCTCCGTTGCCCATCTTTAACACTTCACAATCGTCTGTCGTGTAAGTGACAAATAGTGTCCTATTGTAAGATACGTGCGCTGAAGCACTCGAGTCCACCAGCCAAGAATTGTCATCGCAATCGAGGTTCATAACAACCTCATCAACTACGACGATCACATCGCCTCCATGTGCCGAGGTTGCCGTTGTAGTGTTCTCACTTTTGCTTTCCCTTACCGTCATTCTTCTCTCTTTTCCAAGCAAAATAGTTCTGCTTGATATTTTCCTTCTTACCACAATGGTAACACTCCGAGTCCTTGTACTGACCTTTGGACTTACCTCTGCTCTTGTCTCTACCACCACCTAGATTTTAGCTTTTGTCCCTTCCGCGGCTCTCTGAAACTAGCGCCTCGGAGTGGGATGTGGATGAAGACCCTGAGAACATCTTCGCATCTCTTCATTCAATACTCTGCTCTTGGCAAACTTTAGACTGACCACGCCTTTCGGAGTAGAAGCGATCATAGATACTGGTACGGTGTCCCACGAGTCTGGCAGTGTACATAGCAACCAAATTTCCTGAACCTCGTCGTCGAACTTGACTCCCATCGAGAATAACTGGTAAACCATGCCCTAGAACTCACTCAAGTGATCCGTAATGGACACATCATCTTTGTACCGCAGACCCATCATCATCCGGACCAAGAATAACTTATTTACCCCGATAACTGGTCGTCTAACTTGACTCTCATCGAGGATAACTGGTCAACCATACCCTCTACAAGCTCCTCCCGATCCAAATGGATCACCACAACCCACTTGAAAGAAGAAAATTTGATTGTAGACTCCGAAGAACAAGAGATGTCGAAAAATTATTCGAAGCGATCTCTCCTTCACAATAGTTTTCAATCATTTCTCTATCTCAAAATTTGTAAAGCACTATTGCTCCTCTCCTTTTTTGAGATATATTTTATGGTGAGAAAATACCTTGTATATATAGACTCAAATCCACAACTAATTGAGGTATTCTACTATATGTATGAATACTCAATCTAAACCATTGATATATTCCTATTGTATATAGGAATACCCAATCCAACTCCATTGCAATATTCCTACTATATATAGAAATACCCAATCCAAATCTATTGGAATATTTCTATATATAGGAATGCCCAATCCGACTCTGAAGTATATATTTTTCACATAGGTTGGGAACCCCACCCACTCTTAACACTAACCGCGGAATTTCAGTCAAAGTTAAATCTAATGGTCAATATTAGTATCTTATTTAAGTAAGAAAATATATAATTTATTGACAATCCAAAATATACCTAAGATGGAAGGTTATAATTTGCATGCAGGCCAGAATATACGGGAGCCCCAATTGTAACTAAGACCACCAACCATGACTTCGTAGATGTAAAATAGACTAATAGAGTAATCTTGAGCAAGCACTCTCCTTCGTCTTGTCCAATTCTCGCAAATTAAGTACTGGTTTTCCCAAATTCATGAGGATGAGGTTGTTTCTCTGCCATCAACATATACATACACATACGCACGCGCTAATATATGCAGAAGTTTAGGTAGTAGTAGTAGAAGAAGAAGAGATGGTCTTTATATTTCAGGATACTCCCCTCACGTACGTAACAACTAATTTTGCAGTAGGAAATGTTTCAAAATGAACGCCTGTGGTGTTAAGGATCACAAATACAACAGATAAAGTAGATTTTTTGGGCATGAGTACGCATTCAGGAAACCTAACATTTGTTATGTTCGATCGATCGATGATGAGGCTCGGAGATTCTCACCGCGACATTACCGTCTTCTTGCTAGCCAAGTCATGGCACCCGGAATGTAAGTTTTGACATCCCTCAATCGCTCCCTCTTTCATAGTGGAGATATTCATCATTGGCACAAACCTAGGCTCGTAAGTCTTAACAGTACTTAGGGTCTGCTTGGATTGAGGGTTAATAGAGTTAAGTGAGGGAGAAATAAAATCATGCTTGGTTTGAGGGCGGAAATTTAGAAGAGAGGGTCAAGTGAGGGTTTATTTTACTCTCTTTTGTCCATTTTTTTTAATCCCCACGGAGGGTTAACGAGGTGGATTGAGAGATTTTGTTTAAAAAAATTATAAATATCTCTTATTTTTTATATATAAAATATTATGAATTTTGTTTCTACATTTTGTTTCTTGTTTTCAACATGTTGTTCCGTAACTTCCTAATTTGTTAGAATATTTTGGCAAATTCTAATTAAAATTTCTTATGACATATGTAATAAAAAAAAAAGTAGGGATCCAGTGGTGTCGGATTTCTAGAACCTTTCAACTCTCGTTGAAAAAAAAGGTGGCAATGCACTTGGAAGCAGCAGCGAGCTAGGAAGCTTTGCCATATGAAACTCTGCTTTGTCTAAACACCTTAAAACAGTAAGTAAGAAAGTATGAAAAGCTAGTAAAGGTGCACAACTCTCTTGAAGCTCATCTTCCTCTTGCTTCTTCTCGCTAGTGCCACCATGCGTTCTTCCAACATTGGTATGCCATCCTCTCTCCGCAGATTGGCTCTCGATGACTATTTCAGCTTCCACGACATCTCCCATGCTGCAGAACCGCTACAATATTACTGACACAGTAAGCCATGTCTTCCGAATTGGTCCAAATTCGAAGCTCATCACCGTTGCAGATTAGCAACGTGTACCAGTTAGAAGTCGTTACAGGTTTTTTTTTTCATCACGGCACTCAAATCATCTGGAAAACGAGAACAGAGAATACTAATTAGTCCTTCGATCACATGCTTCCAAGAACATTTGTTGAATCTCGAAGAGGAGTCATCTTGTGTGTGGGGGTGGTGGGGGTTGTTAATAGGACTATTTAGTAATAGGTTCTCGTATTATAGTTAAAATTAGAATTTGGGTCTCGAAAATGACCGACGTTAGGTTTAGGTCTCCAAATTACAGTTCATTTGCCTAGGTGAACAGTAATTTGGAGACTCAAACTCTAGCGTCCCTAATATCCACTATTATATGAGACTCTATTACTAAATAACCCTTGTTATTGTCGTTGCCGATGAAGCATGTGAGATACTGCTCGTGTATTCCCATTTCCCTACTCGCAAATCCAATTGGAAGCAAATCAAATTATAACCTTACATATGATCAATTTTTTGGATAGTCAATAAATTATAGCTTTCTTTCTTAAATAAGATACTTAATATTCACCATTAGATTTAATTTCGTCTAAAATTCTACGGATATAAATAAATGTGCTCATTTGCTCAATATTATATGTGCTCATTGTAATATATATATATATATATATATATATATATATATATATATATATATATATGGCATAGAAACTCTAGCTAGCTAGCTAGAAATGGCTAGCTAGGCTTGAATCGGTGGCCAATCTTCTCTCTCAACTCGAGCATGAAATGGCTAGCTAGCTAGAAATGACGAAAATGCGCAACTGACCTTATCATTACATATTCTCACACCACAAGGAAAGAAGGATACATTAGCACACGACTAGAAAAAACATAAGACATAGAAACAGATCACTTAGAGCTGGGATAGAATGAATACTCTAGCCAGCCATGCATGGCTAGCTAGCTAGGCTTGAATCGGTGGCCAATCTTCTCTCTCAATTCTAGCATGGATCGATTGGCACGCTCCGGAGCACAACTGTTTCAACCGTGAGGCCCGGTCCGAACCCCATCAGCACTCCCCACTCCATTCCTTCTCCGGTTGTGCTCTTTCCTTCGGCTGCCGACCTCTTCCTCATCTCGTCGAGAATGAAGAACACGCACGCACTGGACATGTTTCCGAATTCCTTGAGCACCTCCCTTGTGGCCCTTAGCCTGTCCTTGTCCAACTCCAACTTCTCCTCCAGCCGGTCTAGAATCGCTGCGCCACCTGGATGCGGCACCCAGAACATCGAATTCCAGTCGACGTCGACGACCCCCAGCGACCCGAGTCCGCGGTGTAAGCTCTCCTCGACGTGCTCTGCGATCAGCTCCGGTACGCGCCTGGACAGGCCAAAATGTAACCCTACCTCCCTCAGGTGCCCTTCTATGGTGCCCTCGGAGCCGGGGAGGATGGTCTCGGATGCGTGCATGAGGTGGTAGAGCGGGCGGTGCTCGAGAGCGGGGTCAGGGTCGGAGCCGACGATGAGGGCGGCGGCGCCGTCTCCAAATATGGCCTGGCCGACGAGGCTGTCTATGTGCGTCTCGCACGGCCCACGGAAGGTCGTGACGGTGACTTCGGAGCAGACGAAGAACCGTGCCACCAGCAAAACAACCCTGATACAATGCGGTGTAGGGTTGTAGTAACCATTAATGCATACAAAAGAAAGGTGTAGAATCGTCGCATCGGTCACCTCCTCCTCACCTGGTGGTAGAGCATGACACGACGGACGGAGGGGCTGAGGTCGAGCAGCTTAATGAGTTGGTAGTCAGCGCCGGGCATGTCGACACCGGCGGTGGTGCAGAAGATGACGTGAGTGATATTAGACACTGGTCGACCCCATTCTTTGATAGCTACTGTGGCCGCAGCTTTGGCCAGCATGGGGACTTCCCTGATCATGATGTCCTGACGGTCGTTGAGAGAGGGAGCCTCGTATGAGCAAATGTTGGGGTACTTCTTCAGCATCTCCTCGGTCAGATGTATGTGTCGCTTGCGGATCATCGTCTTCTCACCTAATTCATTAATTCAAAATCAACACATGTTGAGTTTATTTATAGCTTCTTTTGGTAAGTAAAGGCACTTGTACCGATTTGAAATTAAAGACATGGCCATATATATATATATATTAATTACATATTCTCTTGAATTTCTCCTTGAGCTTAGTGAGATGCTCGCTCTTCGTCACTCTGAAGTAGTAGTCCGGAAAGTCAGTTTGGTACACAACGTTGTCCGGGTTGGCCGTCCCGATGGCGAGCACCGCCGCCGGGCCGTCGGCCCGACGCAACTGTGGAATCTTCTCCCAACTCGTCGACATTGCTTCGTGTTGCTTGATTGATGAGAAGGAGATCGACGAAGAAGAAGAAGAAACTGCAATAGTAGTAGGTGTGGAAGAAACGATATGGAATGGCCAGCTTTTTATAGGGAAGTCTTGGTCGTATGGCTTAGATGATCGTATTGCTAGTTTGTTAGCAATTCATTTTCAAGATGGGATCGATCGAACAAATTTACATGTACTAAAGTTATTCAAATAATAAAACTAGCTCGAAAGATATAGTACAACAAGCTACAATTAATGTAGAGTTCACATAATCAATCTTTAAGTAAACAACTATTATATATGTATATGTACTCGATCTTGTATAAATACATAGGCTTCTGAGTCAAAGAACATCTCCAACCCTATTGTCGGGTAATGAGTTATGGTGCAGCATTAGACACAATGTATATATAGGCGGCAAGAATATATTTACAAAAGACAATGAAGTAGGAAAGTTCATACAATGCAATAGTATTACGATGCTTACTTTTTTTCTTCTAGACATTTTGTTGAGAGTCAATAAGGGACTTTTAGTCCCACATCGGAATATGTAGTATGTAGAGGAGCTAGACTCCCTATAAGTAGTGAAGTAGTCCATCAATAAAATTATCTAACATTATTTTCTACATGGTATCAGAGCCATAACTCTCTCTCTCTCTCTCTCTCTCTCTCTCTCTCTCTCTCTCTCTCTTTCTCCACAAAATTTTTTTTTTTCTCTCTCTCTAGCCGAACCCCACCCCCCTCCCGACCCCTAGCCGCACCCCCCCCCCCTCCGCTAAACCCTAGCCGCACCCCCCCTAGTCCGCACCCCCCCTCCGCTAACCCTAGCCGCACCCCCCCCTTCCGCCGCACCCCCCCCCCCCTCCGCCGCACCCTCCGCCCACTGCTCCACCACTCGGGACAGCGACAGCAACACCCCCCCCCCCCCCGACCCCCCCCCCCCCCCCCCCCCGACCAGAACCTCCCACCCCCGACCCCCCCCCCCTGCAGAACCCCCCCCCCCCCGACCAGACCTTCCACCCCCGACCCCACCCCCTGCAGAACCCCCCCCCCCCCCCCCCCCCGACCAGACCTCCCACCCCCGACCCCCCTGCAGAACCCCCCCCTGCAGAACCCCCCCCCCCTCCCCGACCCCCCTCTCCCACAGCAGCAAACCCTATCCCTAGCCCTAGTTTTTTTGTGTCATGGAAACCCTAACCCTAGACTTAGCAACCCCATCAAACCCTAACCCTAACCCTAGCTTTTAACTTAAAAAAAAATAACGGCGTATTTCGAATAGAGACGGCTGTCAAATCTTTATTTGCACCAACTCTGTTCCGTGCTTACGCCGTTGGGAACTAACAAATGCTTTATTTGTTATTCCTTCTTCACATCGGGATCTATACAAAGACTGATCATGTCTTCTCTGGTGTCCTGACGTGTTCACTTTACATGCGCGCGCCGGTGCTGGCCAAGTTAGTGGCGCATTAGTAAAGTCTCTGGCGTTGCAGAAGACGACGTCGACGACGAAGACGACGAAGACGACGACGTTGGGTCAGTTGCAGCCTCCGACGACGACGAAGAAGACGACGAATTGAGTTCACAGTTGAAGACGCCATGGATTCGATCAGTGGCAAACTGACGGCCGATGAGATGAAGGCCTTGGTTGATGATATCTTATCCAAGAGATTTACCGAGGTAACCCCTCGTGTGATCCATACTGATGTGGATCCGTCGCCTTACAAAATGGGGAAGCTGGAGAAACTGGAGACGAAGTTGGAAGGAACTTCCAACTACTTGAAGTGGTCGCGGCAGGCGATGCAGACACTGAAGGGACGTGGCTTGGTTGGCTATGTCACTGGCCAAGCCAAGGCGCCAGCCGATCACTCCACCAAGGAGTTTGCTGTGTGGGAGATTGTCAACAACGTCGTGGCTGGGTGGTTGACTGTCTCTTTAACCGACCAGGTGTCGGGCAATGTCGAGGCTATGGAGGCTGCTGCTGATATATGGCAGACTCTCAAAGATATGTACTCCGGCTCTGGCAACCCTATGCGAGTCTTTCAACTGCAAGATGAACTCGATAGGGTGGCCCAAGACGACCGTACCATCTCTGAGTACGCGGCCCTGTTGAAGAAGTATTGGTCTGATCTGGATCATTATGATCCTCTTGGGATGGAAGATGCACAAGTCGAACCATCCTTCGCTAAGTACTTTCAGATGTTCCTGGCTTATATTTTCCGACAGCGTATGATAAAATTCCTGAAGGGAGTACACCCTGTATTTGAGCAGCGACGGAATATCCTCCTTTCCCAACCCACGCTCCCGACCTTGGAAGAAGCTATCGCTGTCATGACACAGGAAGAAGCTCGACTGAAGTTGATGCCCAACAAGGGCTCCTCCCAGGGGGAGCCAGCCGCGGTTGAGAAGTCTGCTCTTGCTGCCTTCAATCAACCTCCATCTATGGGTGGTGTTTGTCACAATTGTGGTGACTTCGGACATTACATCCGATTTTGTCCAAAACCCTTGCGCAATCCGTCTACTGATCGAGGACGGGGTCGTGGCGGCCGACGTGGTGGTAGAGGAGGATATGCTGGTCGAAGGGGCGGCCACAAAGCAAATCTGGCGGAAGAAGGGGGAGAATATCACCTGGCTGAAATAACTCCGCTTGAGCAGGAGTTCCTTGAGAGGTTGCGTAGCACGAAGCTGGGTTCGGCCGACAGTCCTGGGGCGTCTTTCGCCTCGGGAGATCACTTCACTTGCTTTGCCCAAACCAGCACCGATGATTCTGCACGTGCTCTTGCTTCTATCCATCAGCCAGGATGGATTATGGACTCTGGGGCATCTCGCCATGTCACGGGGTCCCTTGGTGCATTTCGGGAATATACTCTCCTACCATTGCCAGAGAGTATTCAGACCGCTGATGGTACATCCAGCCCTGTAATGGGTAAAGGCACTGTCGCATGCACCCCTTCCATCACTCTAACCAATGTCCTTCATGCTCCATCTTTTCCTGTCAATCTTCTATCCATTAGTGCCATTATACTTGATCTTAACTGTACTATTTCCTTTGACATTCCTCAGGTGACTTTTCAGGAGAAAGGGACAGGACGACGACTTGGGACTGTCACATGGCATAAGGGGCTGTGGTATTTAGACAGGACTGGACTGGACAAAGCATTGGCATCCTTGGTAGCAGACGCACCACCAGAAGCTTCCTGTCGCAGTGTTGAGGACGACTTGCTACTCCACCACCAGCGTGTCGGTCATTCTTCTTTCAAAGTTATGAGTCGAATGTATCCGTCCTTATATCAAAGGGCCAATAAAGAGAAGTTATTTTGTAATGCTTGTGAGTTGGGCAAACATACCAGAAGTATGTACGTGAGCACGGGGAATAGGAGTTCAGCTGCTTTTGACATGATACATTCAGATGTATGGGGCCCTTGTCCTAAGACTGGTATTAACGGCTTTCGATGGTTCGTCACCTTTATTGACTGTTATACCCGCGTGACATGGGTCTATCTTCTGAAGAATAAGAGTGACGTCCTTGAGGCCTTTCAGGATTTTCATCGACGGGTGATAACACAATATGGCGCTAAAATTAAGTGTTTCCGGTCAGACAATGGGACGGAGTATACTAATAAGCGGGTTGCTGAGTATTTTTCCACTCATGGAATACTTCATCAAACTTTATGTGCTTATACTCCGGCCCAAAATGGTGTGGCGGAACGAAAAAACAGACACCTACTGGAAGTCGCACGGACGATGATGCTGGCTATGAATGTCCCGAAACACTTGTGGGGGCAGGCTATATTAACGGCTTCTTATCTCATCAACAGAATGCCATCTCAAGTATTGGACTGGAAGACACCGTTGGAAATGCTTACTGGGACAACTACATACACTGTTCCACCAAAAGTCTTTGGATGTGTGTGCTTTGTCCAAGATAATAGGCCGGGCGTTGGCAAATTGGATCCTAGGGCAGTTAAATGTGTCTTCGTCGGTTACACGGCGACTCAGAAGGGTTATGCCTGTTGGAGTCCAATCGAGTGGAAGATGTTTGTAAGCATGGACGTTACTTTCAGAGAATCCGTACCATACTATGGTTCGGATGACGGATCAGCATTTGGTGACACACCCAACACAGATGGTGTTCGATGTGAGGGGGAGATAATAAGCCCAAATGTGGTCGTCGGATCGGTTCCGTGTCCGGTTGTAGAAAACTGGACGAAAGGGGGAGAGCACAGTGACTCAGATACAGAAAATGAAGACGAAGAAGTTCCATATGTTATGCAGGGGGAGCAGCAGACAAGGGAAAAGGAGCTCCAAGTCTACAGAAGGAGACAACAGAAGTCCAGTACTGTGCCTATGCCGTGCCCTGTGCCTACTGTATCAAGTCCCTCGTCTACTCCTGCTCCAACTCCTGAAGATGTTGCCCCCGCACTGAATCACTCGGATTCAGATGCGGATCTCTCCGACTCGGACGGTATGATCTCTCCACCACCTATTGCTCCCTTAAGAAGATCTTCTCGCATCAATGCGGGTAAGGCTCCTGCTCGTTTTGATGATTACGAACATGACATTGCCAACTTCTTGTCTTATTCTAACATTTTTTCAAATTATCGAGCCTTCATTGCATCGTTAGACTCTACTTCGTTGCCCAAGTGTTGGCAGGAAGCAAAGAAAGATCCAAGGTGGAAAGCTGCAATGATGGAAGAACTTGGAGCACTGGAGAAAAATAAGACATGGGAGCTGGTTCCATTACCCAAAGGGAAGAAAGCTGTGGGATGCAAATGGGTGTACACAGTAAAAGAGACGCCAGAAGGAAAAGTAGAGCGGTACAAGGCGAGGTTGGTTGCAAAAGGATTCACACAGTCATATAGAATAGACTATGATGAGACTTTTGCCCCAGTAGCAAAAATGAGCACCGTGAGAACTCTGGTCTCCATTGCAGCGAACTATGGGTGGAAGCTGTACCAGCTGGATGTGAAGAATGCTTTTCTTCATAGAGACCTGCAAGAAGAAGTATACATGGAGCTCCCGCCTGGGTGCTATGCGACGGAATCAAACGGAGGGACGTCGCAAGGAAAGGTGTGTAAACTGAAGAAGTTACTATACGGGCTCAAGCAATCTCCTCGAGCCTGGTTTGACAGATTCAGAAAGGCTGTTACAGGCATGGGATACCGTCAAACAAATGAAGATCATACGGTCTTCTTTCAGCATGCAAGAGGCCACATCACTATACTTGCTGTATATGTGGATGATATAGTGATCACAGGTGATGATGAAGTCGAGATCACTAAGCTGAAGTCAAAACTCGCGAAGGAGTTTGAAGTGAAGGATTTAGGAGCGATGAGGTACTTCCTAGGTATCGAGGTGTGTGAAGGCGAACAAAGAATTGTTCTCTCACAGAGAAAATACACACTAGATCTGCTCAAGGAGACAGGGATGCTGGGATGCAAAGCAGCGGTCACTCCAATTGACCAGAAGTGCAAGTTGGGAGCAGAAGCAGGAGAGCATGTTGATCGTGAAAGATATCAAAGACTTGTAGGGAGATTGATTTATCTGGGACACACTCGCCCTGATATCTCATTCGCGGTGAGTGTAGTGAGTCGCTACATGCATGATCCGAGAAAGGGTCATATGGAAGCAGTATTTCAGATCTTGAGGTATCTGAAAGGAAAGCCAGGAAAGGGGCTATGGTTCAAGAAGAATGGACGCATAGGAGTTGAGGGATACTGTGATGCAGACTGGGCGAGCTGCATAGACGACAGAAGGTCTACCACAGGATACTGTGTTTTTGTAGGAGGAAATCTGGTCTCATGGAGAAGCAAGAAACAGTCTGTGGTAGCACGGTCGACAGCTGAAGCAGAATACAGAGCAATGGCTCTGGGAGTGTCAGAATTGTTGTGGGTAAAAGCGTTGCTGACAGAATTAAAGCTAGACAAGGGAGAACCATTACGTCTTCTGAGCGATAGTCAAGCTGCAATAAGTATAGCTAACAATCCCGTTCAGCACGACAGAACGAAGCACATCGAGATTGATCGATTCTTCATCAAGGAGAAGCTGGAACAAGGGATACTGAAGATTGACCATGTCCGCTCAGAAGAACAAGTTGCAGACTGTCTGACTAAGGGTCTTAGTTCATTAAGTCTGTCGAAGCTATGTAACAAGATGGGGATGATCAATATCTATCGCCCATCTTGAGGGGGAGTGTTGAGAGTCAATAAGGGACTTTTAGTCCCACATCGGAATATGTAGTATGTAGAGGAGCTAGACTCCCTATAAGTAGTGAAGTAGTCCATCAATAAAATTATCTAACATTATTTTCTACACATTTAAAGTAGTGAAATGCTTACTTTTTTTTTTCTAATTTCCAAAACAACTTCTCATTTTCTTTATTTTTTTAAAATTTTATCTACGTACCACATGGACGTAATAAAATTGAAATAACCTAAAACAAATGGTGTTGTTAATTTAGTACAAAAATAGAACTCAAACTAGCTGATGGATCTCAAACTAACTGATCATGAATTGCAAAAACCCAAATAACGTTCATGTTCCATGTATGCAAAAACTAGTTGCTGTAAGTGATCATAAGGCTTGCAAAGATTGGTATCCTTTATGAGAGAGTCAACAAATGGCATCGTGAATTTGATGGTGATGCTCTCGTGCCATTTGCTTATGGAATGGATCGTATATCAAGGATGTTACTGAATGCAAACAACTAGCAGAAGTTGGATAGAGTATAAACTGTAGGTAGTAGTTGGACATTAGACTGGGTAATTAAATGCGTAATGTATTCTTTCTTGTGACCATTGAAGTTACAAATATTATGATTTGAGCAAGAATCATTAGTAGTTTTGAGCAGATTATCACAAAATTTGTAGTTTTTTTTGTACGTTTCTTAAATATACATTTTTTTGTTTCTTTATTACAAATTTGAACATCACTTTATATTGATGTACAATATGTTTTGTTTATATTAATATATAGCAGATATGATTTTGTTCCAGGAAATCGATTTCCGGTGGGAGCGTTTGTCATAATTACCTTCTTTTAATATATATATATATGAGGAAGGATCCGCATCCCCTCATTGTATGCATCCCCAAGCATCCCCATGTTATCCACCGTTGGATGTTGTTTAAGTCATCTAATCTTAACCATTGATTTGAATGGTTGAAATCAACGGTTAAGATTAAATGACTTAAACAATATCCAATAGTTGTTAACATGGGGATGCTTGGGAATGCAAAAAAAGAGGGGATGCGGATCCCTCCATATATATATATATTTTGGATCCCTCCATATATATATATATATATATATATGTATATATATATATTTATATATATATATATATATATATATATATATATATATATATATATATATATGACCTCTAGTCTAGTGGTTAAGAGAGATGCATGCGGCCCAAGTAGTCGGGAGTTCGAGCCACAGTAGAGACGAGTTCGCCACAAGTACCCATTGCTTCAAAATATATATATATATATATAGTAGTCAGGAGATCGATTCCTGGTGGGAGCGTTCACCACAATTACCTTCATATATATATATATATATATATATATATATATATATATATATATATATATATATATATATATATGTGTGTGTGTGTGTGTGTGTGTGTGTGTGTGTGTGTGTGGAAAATTCTAAAATGCAAACAAAAAAATTAATGTATGATATAAACATGACAATGTTAATATTGGGTTTGATTGAAAAAATTAAAGTAAAATAAAAAAAATTAACCATGACTTACTACAATAGAAGGTAAGCAACAAGTCAATAAGCATTATTGGATCATAAATCAATGGTCGAAACCATTACTTTTATTGATACAATTATGGGACAAGACTTCAACAATATGCCTATATGGGACAAAACTTCAACAATTTGTCTGGTGCTCCATCGACTTAATTTTGAGCAGTCGGATAATAATCCCTTTGACTTGAACTAACTTGCAATACTTGCATCTGTCATCTGACTCATCTCTAATTAGTTGCATTAGTAGTTCATATGTCATTGACTTGTCGAATTATTGGCTTGCTAAAGTGTCATATTTTATCCAACTTCTGGGGAGCTTGTCTATTCTAACTTTAGTTAATATTTTTAATTAGCTAATATATATATATATATATATATAGACACACACGTGTCTTGTACGTATTTCAACATTCTTTTAATTAACTTAGGAAGACTCTTTAGGAAGATTAAAGGGTAGTCTTCGTAATTAATGAGTTGTCCTTATTAAAATTAATGAACAACTTTTAATTAGTATAGACATGTAAGATATTTTCGGATATATATATATATATATATATATATATATATATATATATATATATATATATATATATATATATAAGTGAAAATTCCATATGCATTTCTGATGCACTGTCCTCTATAAAATTTTGCACACGTTTCCCCATAGTTTCTCAAAGAAATTTGTATCACACTATTATATAATTTAGTACTTAATTGTTCTTTGAAATTAGCTTTCAAGTAAGTCAAACGGAATTAATTACTAATAGAGTGCCAATACAGTTAATTTGTTTTTCTTATGCCATGTACTCTGCCCTACATATTGGAGAATACTCAAATTTTATAAACAATGTTTTGTTGGTGGTTGTTTGAACTTAAATACTTCAACATGGAGCGGCAGATCAATCTTCACTAGCTAAATATACAAAGTATTACAAGACGAGGTTTCGTATATTTTCTTACAACCCAATCCTACAACAGATTATTCCTTCACAAATGAAATTTCTCAAATATCCTTAAAACATAATAGGGACAAATAAAAAAAATCAACTGCACGATAAGATCTGAAAAACTGATTAGGTTAATATATATATATATATATATATATATATATATATATAGAGAGAGAGAGAGAGAGAGAGAGAGAGAGAGAGAGAGAGAGAGAGGTGCCACCTCACCGTGAGGTGGCACCATGTCACCCCCCATGCTATCATCATGCACATTATCCTCAGGGGCGGATCCAGGATTTAAAGTTGGAATGGGCTACTTTAGTACTACTAATTTCATGTCAAAAATTCGGCATAATTTTTCCTATATTTGTAATATTCGATACTTGTCATAATGGATAAAAACACTGACATCTAGCACTAGGTAATCATAACCTCTAGCACTAGGTAATCATGAAGCAAAAATTTCAAAGACCAACACACATTTTTCATCTTCACATGCTCATATATAGAGAGAAAACTAACTGTAGTAGAGTAGATGGCATGGGAACTCACAAAGCCAGGTCACTACTTCAAACTTCAAAATCTACAAGGTGTCAATACACAAATCGTAGCTCCTCCCCAACCCCAGTTACCCCACCAAGCACAAATCCCAAACCCTAATCCCCCATCACAGAGATCATTCTCTCCTAACCTTTTCCCAACCCTAAAATTTTAAATCTCCTAATCTTTCCCATAACCTAAAAATCTCTATTCCGAATATTGAATAAGTTGGAGCAAAAGAAGTACAATAAACCCTAAACAATTTTTTTAGAACAAATAAATCATGAAAAAATTAATTGCAAGAAAAAACTTACATCTATCTCTATGTCACATTGAGATTCTCCTGTTGGGACTCTGGTCTCATGGTCTGGATCGTTCGCCTTCCTTCTCGAAGAGCTCGAACGGTCGAACCCGATTTCGAAGAAGCGTCAAGCCGAGAACTCGAGAAGAGAAGAGCCGAAGCCGAAGAAGGAAAAAAAAAACGAAATACAAAACCTAACTCTTTTTCACACCTCATTCTCTTTCTCTTTCTCTGGTGTAAATTCAAGGTGACTTGTATTGGCTGCTTATTGGGTGGGCTAACTTGTTTTTTTTCTTTCTTAATGGGCTGAAATACATATGTAGTAAAAAAAAATTGTTGGATGGGCTACAGCCCACCCAAGGATGCACTTGGATCCGCCCCTGATTATCCTCTCTCTCTCTCTCTCTCTCTCTCTCTCTCTCTCTCTCTCTCTCTCTCTCTCTCTATATATATATATATATATATATATATATATATATATATATATATATATATATATATATATATGGGAGCGGATCAAAAGCCCCCCTTAGAAAACCCCCTAAAAACTTTTCTTCACTCTCGGCCGTAATTTAATGTTAATATTAATGTTATATTAATGTTAATATTAATGTTAATGTTAATATTAATTTTTATTTTTATATTAATGTTAATGTTAATATTAATGTTAATATTAATTTTAATGTTAAGTTTAATGTTAATTTTAGTATTTAATGTTAATATTAACATTAATATTAAATTACAGTCCAGAGTGAGGGTTTTTTTAGGGGGTTTTCTAAGGAGGGCTTTTGATCCACTTCATATATATATATATATATATATATATATATATATATATATATATATATATATATATATATATATATATATATATATATATATATATATATATATAATTACTAAAATAAATTAAAATATAATAAGTATATGGATAAGGACGTTGTAGGTTTTTAATATAGAAACTAATTGTTAGAAGAGAAACTGAATTTTTTTTAAAGAAAATTGAGGAAAAAAGAAACTGCTACTACGAAAATATCAGACAGTCTGACATTTTGCTGCAAAAATACGTTTGTCTGATCTATTTTATCTCTATAGATTTTTATTAGAACCGTTCAGCAATTTCATAAGAATTTGGTATTCTATATAAAACTTATAAATTTTTTTGTTTAAGAAATATATTATTTATGACAACGGTCAAGCGTAGATGTACTCTAGATTGAACATTCAAAGTTAACACCTAGAGACCCTAAACACCCTTGCTTTCTTTTTACAAAAGAATATGCTTTGAAGATTATACTTGCACAACGGATATACTTCATATGTGAGGATGATCGGATATATATATATATATATATATATATATATATATATATATATATATATATATATATATATATATATATATATATATGTTATTTTTGAAATAGATCGTTAGATGAAAATCTCGATCTCTTATAGAGAGATGAATACTCGTTATCTAAGAGAGATACGAGGTTGATGACTCGGTCTCTACAAGAACACGAGTTGAAGTCACGGTCTCTAAAAAGAATCGGAGTTGATGAAGGCAACTTTGCTGGGGTGATAAAGATCACCGTTGCTCAAACAAAGATTCGTCATATTGCGATATGCTCCCAGGAATCAGCAAGTTCGAAAGAACTTATGGAACGCTCGTTGTCGCCTCCTTTCACAAACTCAAAGAACTCCAATGGCAGCAGCGACGCAGCTCTCTTCGTCTCTTTATTTCAGGATAAGTCCTCAATAAAGGCACCGTCATGCTCCAGTACCGGAATACTAGGGGTAACTAGGCCAGTTGCACCATATGAGGTATACAAATGTCATACGACGATCGTGGCTGTCAAGAGACAAGGGGTGCATCAAGTCTCCTATGGACTTATAGAGCATCTATTTCTCAATCAATCAAAACAAGAAGCAGTAAATAATGATCATATAAGACAAAGCAGAAGGGCGTCCCCGACGCTTCATCCACTACTAAAATCTGCTCCATTAGCGACGTAAATTTAGCGACATTCGTATAACGTCGCTAAATTGTGCACATTAGCGACGTTTAATTGAAACGTCGCTAATAGTCGCTACTAGCGACGAAAATAACGATGTGACAACGACGTATATTAGTTACATGAGCTAGTCGTCGCGAAACGTCGCTATGACGTCGCTAATAGCGACTAATTTAGCGACGTTACAATGAACGTCGCTAAATTCTAATTAAATTCCCCCCAAATGATTTATTTTCCCCCATTTTACTCTCTCACTCTCTCCTTCCTCCCTCCGCCGCTCTCACTCTCTCTAGCGCTCTCACTCTCTCCGGCGACTCTCCTCCCTCTCCGGTACGTGACTCCCCTCTCTCTCTCTCTCTCTATTTTGGTTGTTGATGGTTGGGGGGGTACGGGTGGCTCGGGAGAAGGGGCAAGGGGGGTGTGGGTGGTGGGGGGGGGTGAGGAATGGTCTGATGGGGGGATGAGGGGCAGGGGGGATGCGTGTGGTTGGGTGGTGAGTGGAGGGTGGCTGGGGGGTAGGGCAGGGGGGTGAGGGCGGCTGGGGGTGAGGAGGGGGCTGTGGGGAGGGGAGGGTTAGGGTTTGGGTTAGGGGTGGGGGTGTGTGTGGGGGGGGAGGGTCTGACGGGTGGGGGCGGCTGGGGTGAGGAGGGGGGCTGGGGGAAGGAAAGGTTAGGGTTCGGGGTAGGGTTAGGGGTGGTTGGTGGAGGAGGGGGGCAGGGGAGGCACTACCAGAATAAGTCATTTTAGCGACGCCTAAAGACGTCGCTAAAACGCCTAAAGGCGTCGCTAAACCAGTTAGCGACGTTTTTCTCTTGTCACGGAAACCTTAGTCGCTGTTTGGAAAGACGTCGCTGATCGTCGCCAACACCGACGTTTACCGATGTAAAGATACGTCGGTAATATACCGACATTTACCATCGTTTCGTCACTGAAATAGTGACGTTTTTGATATCGCTATACGTCGGTATTCCCTAAAAAAATTACCGACGTTTGTGATGTCGCTATGCGTCGGTATATATTACCGACGTTTTGTGATGTCGCTATACGTCGGTATATCCTGGGAAAATGAGGTAAAATCCTGGAAAAGTTACCGACGGTTACCGACGCATACCGACGAAACTGGCGTCGCTATACGTTGGTATCCTGGCAATATATGCCAGTTTAGCGACGTCTACCGACGCAATATGCCGTCGAAAAGCATCGGTAAACGTCGGTAGACGTCGCTAAATTTGAAAAAAATAAAATAATAAATTGCAGTATGCAGTTTTTTTCACAGAATCATTTTTTTTCTGCAGTTAAATCTGAAATACAATACACAAGCACATTTTATCCCTGGGTTCGTCGACCCCTTCGGTGGAACACTCAACACCGATAAATTAACATCCAAATGAAACGAATCACAACATAAAATAACCAAAGTCCACACAGCATATATAAACTAATATCCAAATTGTCATGGGTCTACACAACCAATAACCAATGTATCTATGTAACCAACAAACAAGTGTCATAAACAAATAAGTGTCACAAACAAATACAAAAAAACAAGTACTCAAATACTCAATAGAAACAGTCCTAACTAGGACTACTGGGGATCAGGAGCAGAAGGGGGCGCGCCGCGACGAAGGGCTAAGAAAAGCTCATAGTCCTCCTGTGAAATCGACACCGATGAAGGAGGTAGTGACGTCGGTGGATTTGGTGTCGATGAAGAAGGCAGTGGCGCCGGCGGAGTCGACGACGATAAAGGTGCACCCGGAGGACAATAACGCTCCAACGCTGTAAGTCGCTGGCGGTATGAATCCATGGTAGATAATATTGTATCACTGCTATCAGCCACCGAATCCTGCACGAATCTCAGCCTCTTGCCCATGGTCATCTGTGATGCCTGTAGATCTAATACGCTACGCTCCGTCGACGCTCTAAGATCGGTGACGCTCCGCTCTGTCCGTTCAGTCACATTTCGGAGCTCCATAATGCTGCGATCGAGCGCATCCAATCGTGCTATAAGCGCAGGCTCTTCCGACTGGTGCTGAGACTGGTCCTGAATCCGTCGTAGCAGCTCGTTCCGGAGAGACTCCATCATCTGGTGGACTCGAGCAGACTCCTGGGGCAGTTGTGGACCATGCACACTAGCGGGGGATGTCCTAGAGGACTGGCTCGCAAATAGGGCGCCATAGGATCCCGTATCGTAGCATGTACCCCTACGGAGGCCACCAGCGGCGGACATCCACAGCTCGTCCGTCGACGAAGCTTGAGTGGGCTGCGAGGAAGTACCGGCCTAGAAAGTATGGATAGTACTCTATGATTTCAAATCTCTAATTAATGTACTTATTATTACTAACTACATAAATATTTATTTGCAAGCATATTTACTAAGTTATATTAAAATTAACACGAAGTATTATAATTAACAAATAGTATTGTAATACTTACATAGGCAAGCTCGGCCCTCTCGTCAATAAGGCCTTCGTCCTTCCGATGGGTGGCAGGAAGATGGTCACCATGTCGGCGTTACCGACCTTCCTTACCTGTAATTAAATATATTATCTTAGTAATAATTTATAGAATTTGTATTAAAATAATATTTTTGAAAGAAAAATACATACCAGACGACAAAAATATTTTGTCATCGGAATCGACCCACCACACCACTTCGAGGCATGCTGCCTAGCCGCCTTCTCGGACTTTTCTTTGTACCTTGGCTCGTTGAATCGAGCCTTCATCGCATCCTACTGATCAGGTGGTTCAAATGCCGCTCAAACGGGTACATCCACCGATAACTAACGGGCCCACCAACACGTGCCTCGTAGGTAAGATGAATTGACAAATGCTCCACGGAGTCGAAGAATCCAGGAGGAAATACCTTCTCGAGCTTGCACAGTGTTACCGCAATATCGTTCTCCTGCTTTTCTAGACGATCGACGAGCAACTTACTAGAACAAAGATCTATGAAGAATATGCTAAGCTCGGTCAATAGATCCCAAACAACCGGGGTAAGAATTTCTGAAATGCAATCGAAATTAACCTCTCTATGAATACGTGACAATCATGACTCTGCATACCTGTCAGTTTGTTCTCCTTAAGGTCGACGCATCTTCTCAAGTTCGAAACATACCCGTCTGGAAATTTTAGATCTTGAATCCACCTACAAAGTCTCACTTTATCCTCCTTCTCCAGTAAGAAAATTGCCTTAGGCTGCTTCAATTTTCCATTCCCGTCCTCTATCAAATGCAATGCAGGACGTCTACATATTTCTTCCAAGTCCAATATAGCCTTTGGATTGTCTTTCGTCTTCCCCTTTACGTCTATTACAGTATTAATTATGTTATCAAACACATTCTTCTCGATATACATGACAACAAGGTTATGTCTAATCAGATTGGACCTCCAATATGGCAGATCCCAGAATATACTCCTCTTCGTCTAGTTATGAGTGCGACCAAATCTGTCACACTTGTAGCCCATAGCAGGCTCTTCAATAACTCTTGGTAAATCTTTTACCTCTTTCTATATCGTGTATTCGGGCCACCTTGGCAGGGGATTAGCCTTCTCCATAACGTCACCACAAAAAGTACTCATGTTCCTCCGGTACGGATGATCCTTCGGCAGGAATTGTCGATGACAATCGAAGAAGCACGGTTTGCCTTCGTGTTTCAAACGGAAAGCCTTAGTGCGGTCCATGTAATACGGATATGCAAGACGACCATGCATGCTCCATACAGATAACATACCATAGGCCGAAAAGTCGTTGATGGTCCACATAAGTGCTGTCCGCATCTGAAAATTTTGTTTTCTAGATACATCGTACGTGTTGGAACCTACTTCCCACAGCTGATTCAACTCATCAATCAATGGCTGTAAATACACATCGATGTTCCTTTTCGGATTGTTCGAACCTGGGATAATAACGGTGAGGAACATATACGGAGTCTTCATGCACATCTAAGGCGGTAGATTGTACGGAGTGACGATCACGGGCCAACACGAATACTGGGATCCCGAAAGTCCGAATGGGGTAAAACTGTCGGAGCAGAGACCCAATCTGACATTAATCGGATCAGAAGCAAAATCTGGATACTCTCGATCAAAGTGCTTCCATACTTCTCCATCAGATGGGTGATCCAACACTCATTCGATCTGTTTTTGCTTATGCCAACTCATATTTTTTGCAGTTTTCTTCACCATAAACAACCGCTGCAACCGCGACGTCAACGACAAGTAGTGCATCGAATCGGTAGGCTTTCTGGAACCGACAGACTTTTATCTACCAGTGCCCTTGAAGCGATCGGTACCACAAAATCTGCAGGCGTCTTCATTCTTGTCGTCTTTGTAGTACAACATGTACCTGTTGCGACATGCATCGATTTTCTCGCATCCCATCCAGAGCGATCTCACCATTCTCTTAGACCGGTAGAAGTCTTTAGGCAACTTAGCACCCTCAGACAATATTTCTATAAGCAACTCCATAAGACAGTTGTAGCAATCTTGCGACGTGTTAAAATCAGACTTGATGCTCAACAATCTTGTAACCACCTCCAATGGTGAATGATCCTCACAACCAGAATATAATGGAATCCTTGCATTCTCCAGCAACTCCATGAACTGTGCAGCATCGGCGTTCGGTGCCTCCTCAGGTGCATCATGATCGTCAGAATCGAAACTAGGCCCCGCTGCATCAAAAATTATGTTCACCAACCCATCGTCGTAAGCAGAATTGTTGTGGACATCCACATAAGGCTCATACTCCGATGCTAAAGACACAAGTTTTTCGTGCGCGCTCCACTGATAGTAATTCGGTGTGAAATCCTTTGAGTATAAATGATACGTGACTTCCACTTCTGGATGATATTTCAAGTTGGACATCTCACACACGGACACTTAATTTTGGTACCGTCCATGTACTGAGGGAACACATTGGCAAACAGCAGAAACTGCTGTACACCCTCTATGAATTCATCACGCACACCACACATGTCATCAGGATGACGGTTGTATGTCCACGAACGATTCTGTAAGTAGTAATTCATATCCATATCCAATTGAGGATAATTCGGTAAGATAGATACATGCACATTGCAGTCAGTGAATGAATGTTAAGGCAGTTTAGATATGGGTGCGCAATTTAGATAGAGGTCAGTTTATACATGCATATTCCACATATTACAAACAAAGAATTTGAAGGAAGAAACAAAAACAACTGTGTTGGGACTAAAACAACTGTCTTGTGTCAAAGTGTCGTATCTGATAGACCGATACTAATCCGATACGGTCGATACTAAGTACATATGGTCGAGGAGGTGGATCTGCTGGTACATCCACGTGCGATCAATAAAGTAATGATCTATTGCAGATTGGATGTAAAAATCTGTATCGTAAGACAAACTAAACAGAATTAATTCGATACCGATATTCTGATACTCATCCTAATTTCTCTCCAATCTCTTGTAAAAAAAGGTGTCTGGCGAGGTATAATTGTACTTGTAGGAGTACACGACACCAACTATCCAATATCGACCCTTTGGGTCTATAAGAGTTACTTCACTCAGTTTGTCAAGACAAGTAAAACTTTTTAAATTAATATCCAATATCGACCCTTTGGCCTGTGCTTGAGCAGTATCCTAACTCATACTATTTATCCTAACTAATAAATTAATATCCTTCTTTAACATCAACTAACTCTCATATTCCTTATAATATAAACTAATATCCTAATCTAAACTAACCCTTTACCTGAAACTAATATCTAAACAATGCTAATCATGAACTAACACCCTAACCTGGAAGTCCACACTGCTCAAGCACAGGCCAAAGGCCAATGTTGGACAGTTGGCGCCATGCACTTCTACAAGGCAAAACCAAATGTTGATGGTATATATACCGTCAACATTTAAAAAGTTTACTTGTCTTGACAAACTGAGTGAAGTAAATCTTATATACCGAAAGGGTCGATGTTGGACAGTTGGCGTCATGCACACTGTAGGCCTCGAAAATGAAAGTCACGCTGAGTTGATCAGGACAAAGTCTAAAAGTCACGCTGAGTTGATCAAGACAATATTTAAAAGTTACACTGGGTTCTACCAGACTATTTCCTCAAATATACGCAGAGACAGCTCATCATTTGTCAGAGTGTCATTATGACTGACAGCACGACAGTCAAAGAATGTCTTCTCGTATGCCACGTATGCATGGAACTCGAGAGATCACAGCCGACTATTGCGTGACTTTCAAAATCTTCTTCAACAAGACTCAGCCTTCATCAAGTTGGCGTACCAAAAGAGCTTATTGTCATTTAATGCGACTGACAAGGCAATCAATGTCAGAGATTTTTTGTCAGTCGAGGCACGTCGAATCGAGACAGTTGGCAGTTCTGACTCAAGTCTGCGTGTATTTTGAACTTCTATGTTCCTTCTTCAAGCTTGCGTGAATTCTGAGCTTTCTGCTTCCAGTTAGCGTGTATTATGAAGCTTTCTATCTAAAGTCTGCGTAGATTTCGTCCTCAACAAGTCTGCGTGGATTTTGTTCTCAACAAGTCTGCATGGATTTCGTCCTCAACAAGTCTGCGTGGATTTCGTTCTCAACAAACCTGCGTAGATTTCATCAAATTGGAGTACGTGGCAGCCATGCCACCGATCTCTCACTTGCGTGTCCTGTAACTTGCACACGACTCATGCACGATTGCCATGTGTCCAACAGTTACAGGCCACGTCCAGTAACTGCTCATAACCTTGCGTATGTTAAATCCTGCGTGATTTTCAACTATGCACAGGTTGTGAAGACAGTTATCTTTTCAGTTATTTTTGACTCTATAAATAGAGTTCTTTTCTCATTCATTGTACAGATAGATAGCTATCTAAATTGCTGTCGAATTTTTGAGAGCTTTTCTTCTTCGCATCGTCTAAGGGATAAAGCGATCGTCTTCTAGATCGGATTCCTACAGTTGTAATTTTCCCAGATACACAATAAATAAAGTGAATTTATTTATGGAAAATAAATTGGCGACTCTGCTGGGAAAAACTATCTCCTCTTCTGAGATGGCAACAACTCAATGCGACACTTCGTCAGTCGGCTCGACGATGAAGGTGATATCGATCCAATTCGATCAACTCGCCTACGAAGAAATGCAGCGGGCTAAGGGTGGCAAGCCCACTTCAGCCTCCATCACCACTGCCAAGTCGAAGGGACGATCTGACTACGTCCCTAAGAATCTGCTGGCAACCAATGGTAAAGTTTCTGCCACAGTGTCTACTCCTAACACTGGCAAGAACTCTACTGCAAGCACGCACACTCTTGTGTGCTCGAAGACGACAGTAGTCAAAAGTCACGCTGACAGCACTGGCTCCTTATCCAAACCTGTTCCAGCGTGCAATCTCAAATTCAAAAGTCACGCTGACAGCACTGGCTCCTTAGCCAAGCCTGTTCCAGCGTGCAATCTCAAAGTCAAAAGTCACGCTGACAGCACTGGCTCCTTAGCCAAATCTGTTCCAGTATGTATTTCTAAAGATAAAAGTCATGCTAACAGCACTGGTTCCTTAACCAAGCCTGTTTCAGCGTGTATTCCGTATACATCATCTGAGAAGAATAGCTCTTTAGCTATCTCTTCTTCCTTGCCAAGTTCTACTAGAACTGGGGGTGGTCTTGCTAGAACTCCTCCACAAATGGCTCACAAAGTCCCTTCGAAAAGAAACAACTCTTTAGTTGTTTCTTCTGCTCCTGTAGTGTTTACTTCAGGAACAGCTTTGACTGACAGTTTTGTTAGTCAAAGAAAAGGAGATGGTCTTTTGACTACTCTTCTTTCTGGACATTCTATGTCTCAAAACTTGAATAAGTCTAAGAAGAAACATTTCTTAATGTCTTCTTCTACGACTTCTTCTAATTGGGCACAAAATTTGTCTATAAAAGAGGGTATGTTACCAACTCCTAATCAAGGGGGTGGTTCAACTCTTCCTTTTCTGCAAATATCCAGATCAATGGAAGGAAAACTCCAAGTATCAAAAACCAATGTTTTATCTCTAACTGATCTAAGAACAAAACTTAATCAAACCCGTTTGGGAAGCACTTCTAGTGTCAAAAAACCATACCAATCGAGAACAAAAGCAAGAGATCCACATGCAGAGTATGCTAGAAATTATGTGGCTCAGATTAATCACTCTCTATATAATCAAGAGCCATCAAGACCCAAGAACCGGAAATATATTCCTAAAAATACACAAAGAATGTTCTCTGATGTACCTCAATCTTCACAAACAGATTTGCGAGAACACCTTCAACAGAAGAGAAGGAATAATTCTGTGTCAATGGATCATGACCATGCTGAATGTGACTTCCAGCCGAAAGTCATAATTCAATGCAGATGTCAATCAATGGATCATGACCATGCTGATCATGAATGTGACTTCCAGCCAAGAGTCATGATGCAATGCAGATGTCAATCTAAACGACAATCTGTCCTCAACCGGATTCAGTGTGAACCTATGCCTGATGAAGATGAACCTTTGTTTGCTTCTGTCAACATGATCTCTCGGAAAACTGGGGGTAGAACTGATAGTCCAGATGGAGTATATAGAGGCACCAGATCAAGGGTCATGGCTTCTAATCAAAGGACTTTGATTTCTGAAGATGATTCTGAATTTCTTGGAGAATCTAATTTTCCACCTCTTCCTACTGGGGGTAGTTCTCCTACAAATGACTTTGATACACAAAGTAATGATTCCAAACAAATGACATCCACCAGTTTATCAACAATCCCTTGTACAGTCACAACTTATATGGTCGATGGGAATACTGATGAACCTTCTTCTTCGACGACTCCTCAAGACCAAAGAATTGCTTCTTTGGAACAGCAAATGAAATCTATGGCTGATACTATGAAGTCGATGTATGAACTCATGGCGACTCAGATACAAAATCGACAGACTGTACCAGAAGCTATACCAATTGACACTGGTGTAAGTCTAGTAGATGTTCCTCCAGCAGTATAATCCAATACTCCTGGGCAAGCTCAACCAGTTCCTAGTCACTCGGGAGCTGGGGGTAGTGCTTAAAATGTTGTTCCTCCTCCCAACTATTCTTTACAAGCTACAACTCCACAATCTTCCGGAGTTGTTACTGAGGAATCTCCGAACTCAATTTGAGGCATTCAAACAGAAGGATGGTTTGCAAAGGTTAGGTATCAAGCAACCTTACCCGATAGAATGGAAGCAAGTATCATATCCTCCTAAATACAAGCCTCCTACTATCTCATTCTACGATGGAACCACTTCTCTGAGTCAATTTATCAATCACTTTGAAGTGATGACTGACCAGCTACAACCAAGTGATGCCCTCCTTACTCGGGTGTTTGTCGGATGTCTCAAAGGAACGGCTTATGAATGGTATAGAAGTCCCCCGGATGGGTGTATTACCTCATTTGCCGGTTTCAAACAGATGTTTCTTGAACGATTCTATGAAGGGCTCAATGACATGACTATGTCTGCTCTTATAAGAATCAAACAGAAGAATAATAAAACTACTGAAGATTTCATTGAGCGGTTTCGAAGAGAAGCTTTGAAGATGCCTCTTGGAACTTCTGATGCTGTTACCATCGACACATGCAAATCAAATATGTTACCAATCATCAGCATGTGGACAGGATCTACACAATTTCAAGATTGGCCTTCTTTCATAGTAAGTGCCAAAGCCGCAGAAATTAGTGCTGAAACCTTCAAAGGTTTAGGAGTACAGATGAATCCCAAAGAAACAGGTCAAATTACTAACAACAATAGTGCTAAATCCAATACTCGCAAGGGAAAAGAAACCCTTGAAGTTAATCTTCAGAGTAAAGATGCATCGACTGTTCAAACTCCTCCTGCCTCTACGACTCAACAACCAAGAGCACCTCGTCCCAGAGAAGAATATTCTTTTGATGACGATGATGTCCTTGGTATCTTCGAATGTCTGCTTAAAGATAATAAAATACAATTACCTGAAATGAAGAAACCCGATGAAGCTGGTAAGACATATCATCCTAAATACTGTCCATACCACATAATGTTAGTTCACACAATTCGTACATGCTATGTACTGAAAGGAAAGATCCAGGAAATGAACAAATCTGGAGCTATCACTCTTACTCCGAAAGAGAAGACTGTTACCTCCAACGTCGTCTCTATGCAATTCGGAGATTTCCCTCCTCAACTCCTTGAAAACGGGATCATTCCTATCCCCAAGGCAACTCTTGAAATAGTGAATATTCCTCCTCCACAGTCTGAAGGATTAGTACCGATCACTATGGAAACAGGAGAAATCATATGGATTCATCCTGATCTAATAGCAGATTTTGAATCTCCTCCTCTTCAAAAGATTACTTCTCGAAAGTCCAAGAAGGCTGAAAAGACTAAGTCATGCCATATGACTTCTCTCGGATCTACTCCCGATACAGAATCAAAAGATAAAGAAGAAGCACTTGCTGGTGCTACTAGAACAGGGAAACCTTATCTAAAAGATTATTCCAAGAGTCCTGAGGATACTCCTGATATCCCTCTTGCTGATAAAAATACTCCTGATGTTCCTGAGGAAGAATCATCCACTGTACCTGTTCCTTCAACTACACCGGGGGTACCTACTCCTTCCAAGCCTACAGCTCTTGAGAAAGGCAAACAACAGGCTCGATTTGATAAACCAATCAAGAAGTCCCCTCCTCTTGGACTTCAGAAGCCTTATAACTTCGACATTCTAGCTCAACTTGCTAATACTCCAGCTAGAATGTCCCTCTTTGAACTTCTACGTCTTTCTAAAGAGACTCGGGAGACGTTAAGTGAGGCACTTCTACAGGCTGACTCTTGTCTTGCACAATTAAAGAAGCCAGATGAAGAACCTTTCACTTGCTTACATTGCAACAGTATATTGGAGATTATCCCAAATATCACCTTTACACAAGATGACATGCTACTGAAGGATAATCAACATGATCGGCCTCTCTACTACACTGGTTATATCGATACGATCAAGATAGATCGTATCCTCATTGATCCAGGGTCTGCTATAAGCATAATGCCTAAGAGTCTGTTGGATGAACTAAAAATCCCTCTTCACAAGCTTTCCAAGACGGTTACTACTATCTTGGGATTCAATCAAAGCCGAAGCGAGCCTTTGGGAAAGATTCATCTGAAACTTCAGATTGGTGATTTCAGATCCAAAGTCACTTTCTATGTGATCGAGATCGTGGGATCTTACAATCTTCTTCTGGGAAGACCCTTTCTTCATGAGAATAACGTGGTGCCCTCTACTCTTCATCAGTGTTTTAAATACATTGACAGCAATGGACAAGTACGGAAGGAAGTTGCTGATATAAATCCTTTCCATGGGGTTGAAGCTTATTTCAATGATTCCCGGATGTACAAAGAAGAGTATACAAGGCTTATACAAGCTATGGAGAAAGAAGATCCGTAAAGTGAGATCTTGGTAATTCCTGTTAAAGGTCGAACTACTCAGCAACAGTCTCCTAAACCCTCTGGAGAAGATTCTTTCATTGTTCCAGTAAGCGGACAGATATCTCCATTACCCCAGTCTCATACTCAAGACACACTGATCATTCCTGTCAGTGGGCGTACTACAGTCCCTGTATCTTAACATATAAGACAGGATACTCTGGTAATCCCTGTCGGAGGACGGACTACTCTTCCATCTCAAGCTTCAAGGGAGCTCACCTCTTCTGAGCCATTTGTTATCGATCTTAAACGAAACAAAACTTCTTCTCGTTCTCCTTCTCCCCCTTTAGTCATTGACTTGGCTAAAATCTCTAAGGCTCAGTCCTCTTCCAATGTAAATACTGTTGCTTTTGAATTTAATAAAATGACTCCATCTTTGCAGTATATTGATGTGTGTAATCATGTTCATAGTTATTTGCATTTGTTGGATGATTTAAGAACAATAACTATAGGAGTTGTACAGACTTTTCATACGGGAATATCCCTAGAATCAGTACAAGCTTCATACTTTCTGGTTCCTAGCAGAAAGCCAGGAGATATTCCAATATTCTTCTACAAAGGGCCCCAAAATCCTTCTGATTTGGAAGACGATGACAAAAACGATGACACCAGAAGGTTACAACTACGTCGTTATAGTCAGCAATCTAAAGACATTATCAAGAATATGGGCTATGACTTCAGAACTGGCCTCAGTGATGGAAGAGGAAGAAGAATGCCTGTCCGGATTCCTTCTCTGAAATATGGAAGGACAAAATGTGGATTAGGTTATGTTGCTCCTACTCCCTTCATCAATACCATCCATGAAGATCCCGAATCTGGCGAGGATACGAGATCTGATTCTTCTAGTACAACCTCTTGGGATTCTGATACAAGTATTGGTGATTTCCACTATAACATTCTGTCCTCCAATATGGTCTCCATTGACGGTTCTGAGGAAGATGATGAAAATGAAGACGACTTTGAAATCTCGCCTGAATCAGAACTGTAATGCCCCAGTCCCAAAATACGTAGGACTAGGAACGTAGACATGCCAGCTGTATTCATATGAAGTACATAGGCTTCGTATGGATACATAAGCTGTAAAATGCAATAGATCCATAACTAATCTCATCCACACAAAATAAATGAATAAAAGATATCATAAAATGATAATGAATTATCTTGATACAATATGTTGGGCGGAGACAAATCCACTACCAACAAGTAAAGGAAAAATACATAAGTAAAGAGATGAATTTGGCGAGCGAAGCGAAGACGATCCAAGGCAATCATCCTCAAAGAAATAGCGATGATCACGGCTAGAGCTAGAACACCTGCGAAAGATAAGAGCACACACCTGGCGAGATAACCAGGTCCTCAGAGGGACGTAACAAGACACATAATATCATGCCAATAACTGAATAATAAAAGCTCAACAGAAAACTACACCAATAAAGGTCCTTAACCATTCTATGTGATCATGCAATTTGAAGACAACGTTCCACACAAGGGCTCCCAAAGCTAGAAACACGGCACGTTAGTGTTTCAACCAAGTCACTAGTGGCGCCTAGAGAAAAGTAAATGCACGGCCCATTAGCACTCGAACGAGAACTAAGGGGCGTCTAGAGAAAAGTAAATGCACGGCCACTAGCTTCTTGGGTGAGTCACTAACGGCAGCTAGAGGAAAGTAAATGCACGGCACATTTGTGTTTCAACCGAGGCACTAGTGGCATCTAGAGAAAAGTAAATAAATGCACGTCCACTAGTCTCTCGACTGAGTCACAAATGGCAGCTAGAGAAAAGTAAAGGTGTGAAAGCTCCTGCGCCTAATAACTGTCTTCACCCTCCCCATGCACTACTCGTGCTGAATCCACATCACGACATTCCTAATAACTGCTAAGTCGCTAAGTCTTCTAGACAACCATAACTATTTAGCAGTTATTGCCTATCGTACGGCATGTGCGCACCGATGGCCAGTCGATACGTACGTCCGAGATCTATTATGAGACTCGTGACTCGTGATACACAAGTGTCGGGCCAATGAATGCGACACAAACAAAGGTGGTCCCTTAACTCTAAGCCATATGCAACTAAAATATAATAATTTGCAAGTACAATTTATATTTTCTAGAATAAGTAAAAACATGCATGATATTGAGCAAGAAATTAAACAGTAAAGGCAAGGTGTCTTGCCTGGTAGGACGCCTGGTGTGCTGCGATAATCATGGTGGCATGAACTGCGACTTTGGTGTAACAACTACACAAGGAGACCTCTGATGGTGGCACGAACAGTTCCATTGGGTCTAGGACGGTCAACTTAGTTAGGGTCGATGGGAGGATGTACAGAATTTGGTGATCGAATAGGAAAGAGGGGTCGAGTTACGGATGGAAGAATAAAGAAAATTTAGACGAATAATAATAATTTTATGAATTTAGAATAATAATTTTTAATACTTAAAAACTAGTTTTCACGGGTCAAAAATATTTATAGGAACAATACTTAAAGTCATAAAGATCATTTTTTAAGGCTATTTATAGTACTTGAAAACTATATTTTGTTAGAAAAATAATTTAGATAAATATTAATAATCTGAAAAGTTATTTAGGATTTTAAAACCAATTTTGAAATATCGACCAAGCCCAAATATAACATTGACATAAAATTGTGTATAGATATTTTACAATAAAATTTTGAAAAACTTATTATACCTAAATACATAAACCGATTAATAATAACCACTTATAATAAACTTTAATCTTAGTCACTAAAAATATGCTAATAATAATAACAACAACAACAATAATAAATAATAATAATAATAATAATAATAATAATAATAAAGATAATAATAATAATAATAATTATTAATAATAATAACTGTATTAACAATCATAATAATAATACTATTACATTAATAGAAATAATAATGAAAATAATGATAATAATAATAATAATAATAATAATAATAATAATAATGATGATGTTAAGCTAATAACACTACTAAGTCAGCAAAACAAAAATAAATAACTAAAAATAATTAACCATAAAAGTAAAATAAAATGAAAATAAAATAAAAATAAAATAAATAAAATAAAAACAATAACCAGTGCTGTTGGTTCTCCTTCTCGAGAGAACCAGCTCCACAAATCTAAAGTCCCCTCGGTTCTCCCAAGGAGAGGGAGAAGCTCAAGAAAAGAAAAAAAATATATAAAAAATATAGAAAGATGAAAAGGAAGGGAACGAGGGAGAGAGTGAGAGAGCGAGGTTAGAGAGAGGGAGAAGACGGGAGGTTGTCGGCCGGCGGCGGGGTGGAGCGCTCAGGCGGAGGAAGAGCGCTGCGGATGCGGCGGCTGGGTCGGAGAGAGGAGCGGAACGGCGGGGGAAGATGGAGGCTCGTCGGCGTTCAGGGTTTGGGGAAAGTCGGTGGGGCTATGCGGCGGGGGACGAGCGACTGCGGAGGCGGAGAAGGCCGGAGGGGAAGAGAGCAGAGGCGCACGGTCGGTGCTCGCCGCGGTCGTCGGCGGAGAGTCGCTCGCCGCGGTCGTCGGCGGAGAAGTCGCTCGACGCGGCGGAGCTCACCAAAAATAAAAAAAAGGGTTTCCGGCCTAGGCTCAGCGGGGCGGCGGTCTTCCCGACGGAGGATCGTCGGGGAGGCGTGCGAGAGCTCGGCGGCCTGCGTGGGGGTCGACGCCAGGGTCTCCGCGTCGCGTGGCCTGTGGACGCGACGGAAAGGGTCTCGGCCACGGCTGGAGGGCACGGTCTCAGCGGCGGTGCAGCAGGTGGAGATGGGCCCGGCTCGACGGGAGGCGTGCTCGGGAGACACAGGGGCGCTGCCGCCAAGGGTTTAGGTATTGTTTTTCTTCTGTATTTTTGGTTTTGGCATGGTGGTGTTGGATGTTGGCTTTTTGGGCGGAAGCGTGTTGGCTGGATTTTGGTACTGCGGTGGTGATGGTGATTCTGTGTTGGTGGCGACGCTCCGCCAAGGTGGTCGAAATTTGGGTGTTCGATGGGGGCGTGGTGAAGGCTGTGGCGGTGGTTTTTATTCTGTTGGGTTTTTGTTTGGGGGGTTCTGGTGGTTCAGATGGTTTTGTCGGGGTCGAGGGTGGCCAGGATGTGTGGCCGGAGTTTGGCCGGGACTGTGGTGAAGTTTGGTGGTGGTGATGAAGATGGCCGGGTGTACGGTCGTGGAGGCAATGGGAAGAACTAGTGGTTGGGGTTGATGACAGAGCGAGGAGGGTGGCAGAGGCGGTAATGGCGACGTGCATCAATGGTGGTGGTGCCGTCAGGGAGGTGGTCGGGTTAGGTTAGGGGTTAGTATTGTGTCGGGGGTTTGTGTCCTGCGTGACACGAATTTGGATGTCCGGGTGTGTCGGACGGGAAGAGACGTGTAAATGTAAAGGAAAATAAGTAGTGGATGGGACACGGACACGGTCATGGACACGATGCACTCACTTTGTGGTGGAAAAATTTGTGGAAGATGAATGATAGAAATTGGAGGAGTACCTGCCTATTTATAGGGTGTGGAAATTCCCAATTGGATAGGATTATGAGTTGTTTAAAAACCCGATTAGATAATTCATCTATTAATTTAAAACCAAATCCAAATCTAAATACAAATCTAATTTAAATCAATTCCAATTTAAATCTAATTAAATTTTTGGTTTAAAATTAATGAGACAATTCAAATTTCAAACGTTTCACTATTTAAATAAATCTATAAATTTAAATCAAGATTTAATTCGCCACAAAAATTTTAAAATATTTTTCTAAAATACTAATAATATTAATTTCGAAAATAATAACTATTTTTAAATAACTTTTCGAATAATAAAATATTTATATTTAATAATTTCGAAAAAAATATATATATTTAATTTAATGTACCTCATATGCAAGGAATATAAAATAGTTTTCTAAATTACCACTAATAAATAAATAAATAAAGTAATAAGATTTTGGTCATCTCAATAGACAACTTTAAGCAAAATACAAATACAATAATTATTATATATATTATTTGAACTATAAAATAGAAAAAAAATGTTTTTCAATAAATATGTACGCTCGCACATATTCGTACTCGACGAGCAAGAAAATAAATTTCGTGCGCGGCGTACAATACGTCTACGCGGCGTACAATACAAAAATTTAAATCAGGACCAATTAAAAAAAAATAGTAGAAATTTAGGGGTTTTACATCCTACCCAACTTAAAAGAATTTCGTCCTCGAAATTAAGAATTCGTAGGGGGTGAGAAGGCACAACGGTAGATAGAAGGGTTCGAAGTTTATATGGTCGTAGTCTTGGTTGGGGATATGATTAAGAGACGATTGTAATCACTCTTAAATTCAAGTGATTAAAAAGTCAAGATTGTAGGATTAGGGTCGAGGGAAAGGTCGAGGAGTTCATGATGAAGACATAACAACATCGAGTGAAAATGATCATAGCCGATAGGAAGGCTAGAGGAAGTTCTAGTATAACGTTTTCGTCCTCCTAAAATAGGTGAGGGCGAAGCAATATTGAGTTCGAAGGAGGCGTTATCGAATACGAATACGTGATTCAAGGACGACCGAAAAATTTCAAAAAGGAGTTGCCAAGGCAGTCGCGGATGGGACTCTAGAGGACAAGTTTAGTTATGTCCCCATCCACGTAGAATGATAGATAAAAGCGAACCAAAGTGCACTTGGTTGATCAGACCATTATGCACCGGTTCTGATTAGACAACATGCTAGTGAGCGCTCAATAGCATATGTCATGAACAAACTCGAAAAAAAATAAGCTTGCAAAACTATGCTACATTAGCATTATTAGTCAAAACGGTAAATACATAGGTACGGGAGATTTAAGATTTAAAGAAGGTAGAATGATTCTAAGTCATACAGTCGTCCTATAGTCTTCTTGTCCAAGTCCTCGGTTGGCTAGACGGGTTAGGTCCTCTAGATTCTAGGATCTAGATAAGCTTGCTAATATAGGTCACTAGGTCAAAGGGTTGCTAGTTCATAAGGTAATCTACCCAACTTAAAGAATTAAACTAATGATGTTTTGGGACAACTAACTAGTAGGGTCGATCTCTAACAAGCACGAAGGGAAGATAAGAATAGGGATGGAAGGAAGCAAGCAAGATGCAATTGATGCGTCAAACGGTAGATAAAATCAAGGAAAGAGGTCAAGTATGTGGATGAGATCCTAGACTTCTAATCCTATACGCAGGCTTGCTTGGTACGGTGAAGTAACCAAACAATTTATCTTGACCTGCATGGGCCACCACAAAAACATGTAACGCCCCAGCCCCAAAATACGAAGGACTAGGAACGTAGACATGCCAGCTGTATTCATACGAAGTACATAGGCTTCGTATGGATACATAAGCTGTAAAATGCAGTAGATCCATAACTAATCTCATCCACACAAAATAAATGAATAAAAGATATCATAAAATGATAATGAATTATCTTGATACAATATGTTGGGCGGAGACAAATCCACTACCAACAAGTAAAAGAAAAATACATAAGTAAAGAGATGAATTTGGCGAGCGAAGCGAAGACGATCCAAGGCAATCATCCTCAAAGAAATAGCGATGATCACGGCTAGAGCTAGAATACCTGCGAAAGATAAGAGCACACACCTGGCGAGATAACCAGGTCCTCAGAGGGACGTAACAAGACACATAATATCATGCCAATAACTGAATAATAAAAGCTCAACAGAAAACTACACCGATAAAGGTCCTTAACCATTCTATGTGATCATGCAATTTGAAGACAACGTTCCACACAAGGGCTCCCGAAGCTAGAAATATGGTACGTTAGCGTTTCAACCAAGTCACTAGTGGCGTCTAGAGAAAAGTAAATGCACGGCCACTAGCTTCTTGGGTGAGTCACTAACGGCAGCTAGAGGAAAGTAAATGCACGGCACATTTGTGTTTCAACCGAGGCACTAGTGGCATCTAGAGAAAAGTAAATAAATGTACGTCCACTAGTCTCTCGACTGAGTCACAAATAGCAGCTAGAGAAAAGTAAAGGTGTGAAAGCCCCTGCGCCTAATAACTGTCTTCACCCTCCCCATGCACTACTCGTGCTGAATCCACATCACGACATTCCTAATAACTGCTAAGTCGCTAAGTCTTCTAGACAACCATAACTATTTAGCAGTTATTGCCTATCGCACGGCATGTGCGCACCGATGGCCAGTCGATACGTACGTCCGAGATCTATTATGAGACTCGTGACTCGTGATACACAAGTGTCGGGCCAATGAATGCGACACAAACAAAGATGTGATCGTCGTAGTTGATGAGGTTGTTATGAACCTCGATTGCGATGACAATTCTTGGCTGGTGGACTCGAGTGCTTCAGCACACGTATCTTACAATAGGGCATTCTTTGTCACTTATACGACAGACGATTGTGAAGTGTTAAAGATGGGCAACGGAGATTTGTCGAAGGCGGTTGCCATTGGAGATGAAAATGTGGGGACAAAGACGGGTGCAGTTCTTGTTCTCAAAGATGTCCATCATGTCCCTGATATTCGTGATCTGAGAGCGTGCTCGACTAGCCTTATCGAAATTTCTAGGACATAATTTTTCTAAGGAGGGTAGAGATGTCACTCCCCGTTCCCGAAATACATAATTTTTTAATTTTTTTGTATATGGTATCTGGCACCTGTATCTTGATTATATGCATGTATCATGTATTTGTAACTGGCCATGGTATGGAACAATATCTCGTCGCGGATTAGTATGTCACCCCTTGTCCTTGTTTGGTTGTAGGCATGGTTTACTACTTCGATGATAAAATATCTGAACCGTGTTGTGGTTAGGATTCTATTTAAATAATTTAATTAGTTGTATCATGTAGCATTTAACATGTCATTAGTCATATGGTTTAGAGCATGCTTAAGATTAGGGTTTGTTTGAGTCAATCCAACCCCTATATATATATATATATATAATGGACATCTTTGAGAACAAGAACTGCACCCGTCTTTGTCCCCATATTTTCATCTCCAATGGCAACCGCCTTCGACAAATCTCCGTTGCCCATCTTTAACACTTCACAATCGTCTGTCGTATAAGTGACAAAGAATGCCCTATTGTAAGATACGTGTGCTGAAGCACTCGAGTCCACCAGCCAAGAATTGTCATCGCAATCGAGGTTCATAACAACCTCATCAACTACGACGATCACATCGCCTCCATATGCCGAGGTTGCCATTGTAGTGTTCTCACTTTTGCTTTCCCTTACCGTCATTCTTCTCTCCTTTCCAAGCAAAACAGTTCCGCTTGATGTTTTTCTTCTTACCACAATGATAAAACTTCGAGTCCTTGTACTGACCTTTGGACTTACCTCTGCTCTTGTCTCTACCACCACCTAGATTTCAGCTTTTGTCCCTTCCGCGGCTCTCTAAAACTAGCGCCTCGGAGTGGGATGTGGATGAAGACCCTGAGAACATCTTCGCATCTCTTCATTCAATACTCTGCTCTTGGCAAACTTTAGACTGACCACGCCTTTAGGAGTAGAAGCGATCATAGATACTCGTACGGTGTCCCACGAGTCTGGAAATGTACATAGCAACCAAATTTCCTGAACCTCGTCGTCGAACTTGACTTCCATCGAGGATAACTGGTCAACCATGCCCTGGAACTCACTCAAGTGATCCGTAATGGACACATCATCTTTGTACCGCAAGCCCATCATCATCCGGACTAAGAATAACTTATTTACCCCGATCTTCTTAACATACAAAGATTTCAGCTTATCCTATAGTGTCCTTGCGTGCTTAATACTAGTAACGTGATTATACATGTTTTCGTCAAAGAGCTGCCTTATGTACCCACACACCTGTATATGTTCGAAATTTCAGTCCTCTTTGAATTTACCACAGGGCCTCTCGAAAGCAAATACCGGCATATGCAACTTCTTGACAAATATCAAATTCTTCATCTTGCTCCTCCAGTAGTGATAGTTGGTACCGTTCAGGTTTACCATGTGCACCGGCTTCGCGTCCATCTATGTTTTCTAGTTTGACTGTCAACTCCTGACAATTCTCTGAACCTGGCTTTTGATACCACTCTGTTGGAAACAAAGCACAAAAATCATTCTCCCAAACCAGAGAGTCCTACGAAAGAACCGAGCAAAAGCAAACAAACCAAAAATGCCAAACACAAATCGCAGACATATAAATTTTTGACATAGAAAATCCGAATGGAAAAAATTACGGAACGATCGAAGTCCAACCCCGAAGAACCTCCATAATGGAATAAAGAGAATACACCCTCTACAAGCTCCTCCCGATCCTAGTTAGAAGTCGTTACAGGTTTTTTTTTCATCACGGCACTCAAATCATCTGGAAAACGAGAACAGAGAATACTAATTAGTCCTTCGATCACATGCTTCCAAGAACATTTGTTGAATCTCGAAGAGGAGTCATCTTGTGTGGGGGGGGTGGTGGGGGTTGTTAATAGGACTATTTAGTAATAGGTTCTCGTATTATAGTTAAAATTAGAATTTGGGTCTCGAAAATGACCGACGTTAGGTTTAGGTCTCCAAATCGCAGTTCATTTGCCTAGGTGAACAGTAATTTGGAGACTCAAACTCTAGCGTCCCTAATATCCACTATTATATGAGACTCTATTACTAAATAACCCTTGTTATTGTCGTTGCCGATGAAGCATGTGAGATACTGCTCGTGTATTCCCATTTCCCTACTCGCAAATCCAATTGGAAGCAAATCAAATTATAACCTTACATATGATCAATTTTTTGGATAGTCAATAAATTATAGCTTTCTTTCTTAAATAAGATACTTAATATTCACCATTAGATTTAATTTCGTCTAAAATTCTACGGACATAAATAAATGTGCTCATTTGCTCAATATTATATGTGCTCATTGTAATATATATATATATATATATATATATATATATATATATATATATATATATATATATATATGGGATAGAAACTCTAGCTAGCAAGAAATGGCTAGCTAGGCTTGAATCGGTGGCCAATCTTCTCTCTCAACTCGAGCATGAAATGGCTAGCTAGCTAGAAATGACGAAAATGCGCAACTGACCTTATCATTACATATTCTCACACCACAAGGAAAGAAGGATACATTAGCACACGACTAGAAAAAACATAAGACATAGAAACAGATCACTTAGAGCTGGGATAGAATGAATACTCTAGCCAGCCATGCATGGCTAGCTAGCTAGGCTTGAATCGGTGGCCAATCTTCTCTCTCAATTCTAGCATGGATCGATTGGCACGCTCCGGAGCACAACTGTTTCAACCGTGAGGCCCGGTCCGAACCCCATCAGCACTCCCCACTCCATTCCTTCTCCGGTTGTGCTCTTTCCTTCGGCTGCCGACCTCTTCCTCATCTCGTCGAGAATGAAGAACACGCACGCACTGGACATGTTTCCGAATTCCTTGAGCACCTCCCTTGTGGCCCTTAGCCTGTCCTTGTCCAACTCCAACTTCTCCTCCAGCCGGTCTAGAATCGCTGCGCCACCTGGATGCGGCACCCAGAACATCGAATTCCAGTCGACGTCGACGACCCCCAGCGACCCGAGTCCGCGGTGTAAGCTCTCCTCGACGTGCTCTGCGATCAGCTCCGGTACGCGCCTGGACAGGCCAAAATGTAACCCTACCTCCCTCAGGTGCCCTTCTGTGGTGCCCTCGGAGCCGGGGAGGATGGTCTCGGATGCGTGCATGAGGTGGTAGAGCGGGCGGTGCTCGAGAGCGGGGTCAGGGTCGGAGCCGACGATGAGGGCGGT
>JANAVB010021596.1:231175-288675 GCA_029216955.1 Iris pallida | reverse complement strand
GGGGGATGCGTGTGGTTGGATGGTGAGTGGAGGGTGGCTGGGGGGTAGGACAGGGGGTGAGGGCGGCTGGGGTGAGGGAGGGGGGCTGGGGGGAGGGGAGGGGAGGGTTCGGGTTAGGGGTGGGGGTGTGTGTGGGGGGGGGTGGGTCTGACGGGTGAGGGCGGCTAGGGTGAGGAGGGGGGCTGGGGGAAGGAAAGGTTAGGGTTCGGGGTAGGATTAGGGGTGGTTGGTGGGGGAGGGGAGTAGGGGAGGCACTACCAGAATAAGTCATTTTAGCGACGCCTAAAGACGTCGCTAAAACTCCTAAAGGCGTCACTAAACCAGTTAGCGACGTTTTTCTCTTGTCACGGAAACCTTAGTCGCTGTTTGAAAAGACGTCGCTGATCGTCGTCAATACCGACGTTTACCGACATTTACCGTCCTTTCGTCACTGAAATAGTGACGTTTCTGATATCGCTATACGTCGGTATTCCCTGAAAAAATTATCGACGTTTGTGATGTCGCTATGCGTCGGTATATATTACCGACGTTTTGTGATGTCGCTATACGTCGGTATATCCTGGGAAAATGAGGTAAAATCCTGGAAAAGTTTCCGACATCTACCGACGGTTACCGACGCATACCGACGAAACTGACGTCGCTATACGTCGGTATCCTGGCAATATATGCCAGTTTAGCGACGTCTACCGACGCAATGTGCCGTCGAAAAGCATTGGTAAATGTCGGTAGACGTCGCTAAATTTGAAAAAAAAAATTACAGTATGCAGTTTTTTTCACATAATCATTTTCTTCCTGCAGTTTAATCTGAAATACAATACACAAGCACATTTTATCCCTGGGTTCGCCGACCCCTTCGATGGAACACTCAACACCGATAAATTAACATCAAAATGAAACGAATCACAACATAAAATAACCAAAGTCCACACAATATATATAAACTAATATCCAAATTGTCATGGGTCTACACAACCAATAACCAATGTATCTATGCAACCAACAAACAAGTGTCATAAACAAATAAGTATCACAAACAAATACAAAAAAACAAGTACTCAAACACTCAATAGAAACAGTTCTAACTAGGACTACTGAGGATATGGAGCAGGAGGGGGCGCGCCGCGACGAAGGGCTAAGAAAAGCTCATAGTCCTCCTATGAAATCGACACCGATGAAGGAGGTAGTGACGTCGGTGGAGTTGGTGTCAATGAAGAAGGCAGTGGCGTCGGCGGAGTCGACGACGATGAAGGTGCACCCGGAGGAAAATAACGCTCCAACGCTGCAAGTCGCTGGTGGTATGAATCCATGGTAGATAACATTGTATCACTGCTATCAGCCACCAAATCCTGCACGAATCTCAGCCTCTCGCCCATGGTCATCTGTGATGCCTGTAGATCTAATACGCTACGCTCCGTCGATGCTCTAAGATCGGTGACGCTCCGCTCTGTCCGTTCAGTCACATTCCAGAGCTCCATAATGCTGCGATCGAGCGCATCCAATCGTGCTATAAGCGCAGGCTCTTCCGACTGGTGCTGAGACTGGTCCTGAATCCGTCGTAGCAGCTCGTCCCGGAGAGACTCCATCATCTGGTGGACTCGGGCAGACTCCTGGGACGGTTGTGGACCATGCACACTAGCGGGGGATGCCCTAGAGGACTGGCTCGTAACTAGGGCGCCATAGGATTCCGTATCGTAGCATGTACCCATACGGAGGCCACCAGCGGCGGACATCCACAGCTCGTCCGTCGACGGAGCTTGAGTGGGCTACGAGGAAGTACCCGGCCTAGAAAGTATGGATAGTACTCTATGATTTCTAATCTCTAATTAATGTACTTATTATTACTAACTACATAAATATTTATTTATATGCATATTTACTAAGTTATATTAAAATTAACACGAAGTATTATAATTAACAAATAGTATTGTAATACTTACATAGGCAAGCTCGGCCCTCTCGTCAATAAGGCCTTCGTCCTTCCGATGGATGGCAGGAATATGGTCACCATGTCGGCGTTACCGACCTTCCTTACCTGTAATTAAATATATTATCTTAGAAATAATTTATCGAATTTGTATTAAAATAATATTTCTGAAAGAAAAATACATACCAGACGACGGAAATGTTTCGTCATCGAAATCGACCCACCACACCACTTCGAGGCATGCTGCCTAGCCGCCTTGGCCTTCTCGGACTTTTCCTTGTACCTTGGCTCGTTGAATCGAGCCTTCATCGCATCCTACTGATCAGGTGGTTCAAATGCCGCTCAAACGGGTACATCCATCGATAACCAACGGGTCCACCAATACGTGCCTCGTAGGAAAGATGAATTAAAAAATGCTCCTTGGAATCGAAGAATCCAGAAGGAAATACCTTCTCGAGCTTGCACAGTGTTACCGCAATATCGTTCTCCTGCTTTTCTAGACGATCGACGAGCAACTTACTAGAACAAAGATCTCTGAAGAATATGCTAAGCTCAGTCAATAGATCCGAAACAACCGGGGTAAGAATTTCTGAAATGCAATCGAAATTAACCTCTCCATGAATACGTGACAATCATGGCTCTTCATACCTGTCAGTTTGTTCTCCTTAAGGTCGACGCATCTTCTCAAGTTCGAAACATATCCGTCTGGAAATTTTAGATCTTGAAATCCACCTACAAAGTCTCATTTTATCCTCCTTCTCCAGTAAGAAAATTGCCTTAGGATGCTTCAATTTTCCATTCCCGTCCTCTATCAAATGCAATGCAGGACATCTACATATTTCTTCCAAGTCCAATATAGCCTTTGGATTGTCTTTCGTCTTCCCCTTTACATCCATTACAGTATTAATTATGTTGTCAAATACATTCCTCTCGATATACATGACATCAAGGTTATGTCTAATCAGATTGGACCTCCAATATGGCAGATTCCAGAATAAACTCCTCTTCGTCTAGTTATGAGTGCGACCAAATCTGTCACACTTGTAGCCCGTAGTAGGCTCTTCAATAGCTCTTGGTAAGTCTTTTACCTCTTTCCATATCGTGTATTCGGGCCACTTTGGCGGGGGATTAGCCTTCTCCATAACGTCACCACAAAAAGTACTTATGTTCCTCCGGTATGGATGATCCTTCGGCAGGAATTGTCGATGACAATCGAAGAAGCACGGTTTGCCTTCGTGTTTCAAACAGAAAGCCTTAGTGCGGTCCATGCAATACGGATATGCAAGACGACCATGCGTGCTCCATCCAGATAACATACCATAGGCCGAAAAGTCGTTGATGGTCCACATAAGTGCTGTCCGCATCTGAAAATTTTGTTTTCTAGATACATCGTGCGTGTTGGAACCTACTTCCCACAGCTGATTCAAGTCATCAATCAATTGTTGTAAATACACATCGATGTTCCTTTTCGGATTGTTCGAACCTGGGATAATAACGGTGAGGAACATATACGGAGTCTTCATGCACATCCAAGGCGGTAGATTGTACGGAGTGACGATCACGGGCCAACACGAATACTGGGATCCCGAAAGTCCGAATGGGGTAAAACCGTCGGAGAAGAGACCCAATCTGACATTATGCGGATCAGAAGCAAAATCTGGATACTCTCGATCAAAGTGCTTCCATTCTTCTCCATCAGATGGGTGATACAACACTCATTCGATCTGTTTCTGCTTATGCCAACTCATGTTTTCTGCAGTTTTCTTCACCATAAACAACCGCTGCAACCGCGACGTCAATGACAAGTAGTGCATCGAATCGGTAGGCTTTCTGGCACCGACAGACTTTTCTCTACCAGTGCCCTTGTAGCGATCGGTACCACAAAATCTACAGGCGTCTTCATCCTTGTCGTCTTTGTAGTACAACATGCACCCGTTGCGACATACATCGATTTTCTCTCATCCCATCCAGAGCGATCTCACCATTCTCTTAGACCGGTAGAAGTCTTTAGGCAACTTAGCACCCTCAGACAATATTTCTATAAGCAACTCCATAAGACGGTTGTAGCAATCTTGCGACGTGTTAAAATCGGACTTGATGCTCAACAATCTTGTAACCACCTCTAATGGTGAATGATCCTCACAACCAGAATATAATGGAGTCCTTGCATTCTCCAGCAACTCCATGAACTGTGCAGCATCGGCGTTCGGTGCCTTCTCAGGTGCATCATGATCGTCCGAATCGAAACTAGGCCCCGCTGCATCAAAAATTATGTTCACCAACCCATCGTCGTAAGCAGAATTGTTGTGGACATCCACATAAGGCTCATACTCCGATGTTAAAGATACAAGTTATTCGTGCACGCTCCACTGATAGTAATTCGGCGTGAAATCCTTTGAGTATAAATGATACGTGACTTCCACTTCTGGATGATATTTCAAGTTGGACATCTCACACACGGACACGTACTTAATTTTGGTACCGTCCATGTACTGAGGGAACACATTGGCAAACTGCAGGAACTGCTGTACACCCTCTATGAATTCATCATGCACACCACACATGTCATCAGGATGACGGTTGTACGTCCACGAACGATTCCGTAAGTAGTAATTCATATCCATATCCAATTGAGGATAATTCTGTAAGATAGATACATACACATTGCAGTTAGTGAATGAATGTTAAGACAGTTTAGATATGGATGCGCAATTTAGATAGAGGTCAGTTTATACATGCATATTCCACATATTACAAACAAAGAATTTGAAGGAAGAAACAAAAACAACTGTGTTGGGACTAAAACAACTGTCTTGTGTCAAAGTGTCGTATCCGATAGACCGATACTAATCCGATACGGTCGATACTAAGTACATATAGTCGAGGAGGTGGATCCGCTGGTACATCCACGTACGATCAACAAAGTAACGATCTATTGCAGATTGGATGTGAAAATCTGTATCGTAAGACAAACTAAACAGAATTAATTCGATACCGATATTCTGATACTCATCCCAATTTCTCTCCAATCTCTTGTAAAAAAGGTGTCTGGCGAGGTATAATAGTACTTGTAGGAGTACAAGACACCAACTGTCCAATATCGACCCTTTGGGTCTATAAGAGTTACTTCACTCAATTTGTCAAGACAAGTAAAACTTTTTAAATTAATATCCAATATCGACCCTTCGGCCTGTGCTTGAGCAGTATCCTAATTCAAACTATTTATCCTAACTAATAAATTAATATCCTTCTTTAACATCTACTAACTCTCATATTCCTTCTAACATAAACTAATATCCTAATCTAAACTAACCCTTTACCTGAAACTAATATCTAAACAATGCTAATCATGAACTAACACCCTAACCTAGAAGTCCACACTGCTCAAGCACAGGCCAAAGGCCAATGTTGGACAGTTGGCGCCATGCACTTCTACAAGGCAAAACCAAATGTTGATGGTATATATACCGTTAACATTTAAAAAGTTTACTTGTCTTGACAAACTGAGTGAAGTAAATCTTATAGACCGAAAGGGTCGATGTTGGACAGTTGGCGTCATGCACACTTCTACAAGTACAATTATACTTCGACAGACACCTTTTTTATAAGAGGTTGGAGAAAAATCATTGAAATAGAATCCCAAGTAATCATGATACAGCAAGTGGTAATAGTATATCACATGACATGACCATATAACCATAGTGTATCAGAATTGACCACACAGAAGACTTAGCCTAATTAATCTCCATAAAATAAGTGGTAATAAGTCCATAATTAATCTCCATAAAACAAGTACAGCTGGTAAAAAGTCCATAATTAAGTCCATAAACTCATCTCCATAAAACAAGTACATCTGGTAATAAGTACTAATAGTCCAACACAAAATATATCCATAAAACTATACTAATGACGACCACGCAGCTCACGCATACGCTCAATGATACCATCACGCAACATCTTCTTATAAGTGTGATCGACGGCGGGAAAGCGCCATTCCACTGCAGGTGTTGGACTAATGGAACTCCCGGTCTCACTAGCTACCGGTGCCACTTCCTCCTTAACAGTAGGAGGAGCCACCTCAGCAATCTGTGTTTTCTTTAAACGACGTACCGCTGTCGGGTCATAGATGCCATCTGGTAAGATCGATATTCACAGAGAATATAATTGTAACATAAGCAAGCTAACTAAAGGAACCATGCATCATCTCGTTTGAGTACATTTTCGAAAGCAGATAAAAAGGTTACATTTCAAACCCAGTTTTCATTTTCGAGACCTACTCTCAGTTAACATATCATGCAACTCAGTTCATATATATACATTACCCAAGCCTATACATATTTCATTCAATCCAAAATGACAGTTTTCATGTATCAAAACCCAAGTTCCATTGTGAAATCTCAGTTTTCTTCATATGAACTGTAAGATACAATGAGTATACCTATTCGTACATACAATGATACACACAAAAATACCTATATATACTTTTTTAAAATGAAGAAAAAGTGTGTACAAAGGTTAACATATATGTGTAAGTGTCAAGGGGGTATCCACGTGTCCATAAAACTGGACACGAGTATCCAAAATACACAACATACATGTACAAGTATCTGTCTCGTGTCGTGTTGTGTCCAGAGGTAGGTCAGACATAGGGCTTCATGTACAAGTGTCTGTCTCGAGTCGTGTTGTGTCAGATATGGACACAAGGTAGCAGGGCACAGTCATAGGGTTAGAGTTTACCTAATCGGGGAGGAGAGGGTCGTCGACGGGGGAGCAGAAGACGGAGGGGAGCTGGAGATGGAGGCCGAGGGTCGTCGAGGGGGAGCTGGAGACGGGAGGGATCTGGAGCGGGTCGTCGAGGGGGAGCGGAGGGCCGTAGGGGGTCTCCGAGGGTCACGGAGGGGGAGCCGAGGGAGGAGGAGGTCGCCGAGGGTCATCGAGGGGGAGCCGATCGAAGGGGGGAAGGGGTCAACGAGGGGGAGCCGAGGGAGGAGGAGGTCGCAGAGGGCCGGAGGCGGTCGCCGAGGGTCGCCAAGGGTCGGGGGCTGTGGGGTCGCCGAGGGATCGAAAAAAATGGGGGAAGGAATCGAAATAATGGGGGGAATGAAAATCTCAAACCTATATTTTCAATTGAGCGACGTCTTTATTAAACGTCGATAAACGTCACAAATATTATTGATATTAACGATGCCTTACTAAAAATGTCGATAAACGTCGCTAATATTAGTGATATTAGGGACGTTCACCGACATATCCGCGACGAACGTTTTTTAATACAAAACGTAGTCGCAATACACCGCCTAACGCGCCAAAAGTGACGTCTTGCGACGATATATAATAACGTCGCTAAATTATTAAAATATAGCGACGTTTTTTATAAGCGTCGCTAGTTGTATGGCTAAAATAACTTATTCTGGTAGTGAGGTGAGGAGGGTTGGGGAGCGGAGGGGGGCTGGTGGGGGAGGGGTTAGGGATAGGGTTCGGGTTAGGGTTAGGGGTGGTGTAGGGGGGAGGGGTGCGGGGGAGGGGGGGTTGGTCAGGGGCACCGATAGTGCCAAAAAATCTGATAATTCCCACACAAAAAAATCTGATACTCCGATTCGAAAGCACCGATAGTGCCGATATTTGTAACAAGTAGTTTTGTTGGTTGGTTAGTTGGTAACATTTTATTCATGAAATGGGTTGAATTGGTATTATTCTAGATATGGAAATCCAACCCATTTCCCTCGGCAATGATGATACGACAACCTATCACTATATATTTTAGTAGTAGATGATGTCTTAGTATTACATTATGTGGGTTCATCTTGATTCTGTTATATCCTTCATATACTAGATTCGATAAGAACATATACTACACTATATGTACAGAACATAGATGATTCACACTATGTATGCTAGATTGAATTTTGGGTTGTGTTCTGAGCCATCCGTTCTCACCCTTAAAACAGATATGAATTAGTACTGTATGTTAATCTTTGGGTTGTGGGGGAGAGTGAGGATCCGACGCGCGGCGGCGGCATGGGGGCGGTGGGGGAGAGTGAGGATCCGACGTTCGGCCTTCGGAGAGCACCCGGCCACTCGTACAGAGAAAAAAAAAATCAAGTTGGGAGAGAGAGAGAGAGAGAGAGAGAGAAAGGAGAGGAAGGAAAGAAATAAATATGGGATGCTTCTTATTCTCCGGTCCCACCACCACATTAAAAATAAAATATTAGAAGCTGCTTTGATTGGGACAAATCAAATAATTTGTGATGGAGGGTTGGGATGGCGCCACATCACCGCCACCCTCATTTGAGAGTGAGGTGCCATCCCACCTCCCTTATTCTCTATATATATATATATATATATATATATATATATATATATATATATATATATATATATATATATATATATATATATATATATATATATATATATATCCGATCATCTTCACATATGAAGTATATCCGTTGTGCAAGTATAATCTTTATATATCCGATCATTGCTTTCTTTTTACAAAAGAATATGCTATGAAGATTATACTTGCACAACGGATATACTTCATATGTGAGGATGATCGGATATATATATATATATATATATATATATATATATATATATATATATATATATATATATATATATATATATATATATATATATATATATATATATATACCTAAAGACCCTTGCTTTCTTTTTACAAAAGAATATGCTATGAAGATTATACTTGCACAACGGATATACTTCATATGTGAGGATGATCGGATATATATATATATATGTGTGTGTTATTTTTGAAATAGATCGTTAGATGAAAATCTCGATCTCTTATAGAGAGATGAATACTCGTTATCTAAGAGAGATACGAGGTTGATGACTCGGTCTCTACAAGAACACGAGTTGAAGTCACGGTCTTTAAAGAGAATCGGAGTTGATGAAGGCAACTTTGCTGGGGTGATAAAGATCACCGTTGCTCAAACAAAGATTCGTCATATTGCGATCTGCTCCCAGGAACTAGCAAGTTCGAAAGAACTTATGGAACGCTCGTTGTCGCCTCCTTTCACAAACTCAAAGAACTCCAATGGCAGCAGCGACGCAGCTCTCTTCGTCTCTTTATTTTAGGACAAGTCCTCAATAAAGGCACCGTCATGCTCCAGTACCGGAATACTAGGGGTAACTAGGCCAGCTGTACCATATGAGGTATGCAAATGTCATACGACGATAGTAGCTGTCAAGAGACAAGGGGTGCATCAAGTCTCATATGGACTTATAGAGCATCTATTTCTCAATCAATCAAAACAAGAAGCAGTAAATAATGATCATATAAGACAAAGCAGAAGGGCGTCCCCGACGCTTCATCCACTACAAAAATCTGCTCCATTAGCGACGTAAATTTAGCGACGTTCGTATAACTTCGCTAGATTGTGCACATTAGCGATGTAGCCTCCCTTCCCGGAATTTTGAAATTTTTTATTTATTTTAATTAAAATGGTGATTTTTAGTTTTTATGAATAATTATTTTAATTAATTATTACGGTAGATGATTTTAGCCATGCTTGAGATTTGGAGTACAAGGTGACTAGGAATTATGGCACGGGTAGTGCAGTGGTATGCTTTGACTAGTGTATTAGCCCTAGTAGAGAAGGCCGAGCCATAGTGATGTCCTAGCTAGGAAAACCAGGCCAAGTTGCGACGTAACCTTTATCGTAGATTATTTATTTGTTAATTATAATATTTAGTTTTAGGGAACCCGGTTGTACCAAACTAGTGCAAACTGGACCCAAACCAAGCCCAAGCCTATGTAGACCTACTTTTAAGTATGTACAAATATTTTCTAGCTTTTTTGGTAGACTTAACAATATTTTCTAGATATTTGGTTATTTATACAAAATGGGTTTTATTATTATTATTATTATTTATTGAGATTGTTATCTAATATTATTATTGTGTTGGTTATATTATTTATTGTCTAATAAATATAATGTATGTATGTTTATATATGTATGCATATATATATAGAGAGAATATATATATAGATATATATATATATATATATATATATATATATATATATATATATATATATATATATATATATATAGAGAGAGAGAGAGAGAGAGATATATATAGAGGATATATATATATATATATAGAATATATATAGAGAATATATATATATATATAGAGTATATATATCTATTAAACGTGTATATGTATATATATTATTTAAATGTATATTTTATGGGTGTATATATTTATATATATATAAATATATATTATACGTGTATATATGTATAATATAAATTATATATAGGCTTTTATGTGAATGTATATATATAAATAAATATATGTATAATGTGCATGTGTATATATATATAAATGTGCATGTGTATATATATATATATATAAAATATATATATATATTAATGTGTATATGAATATATATCTAGAATATATAAGTATTTATGTGTATGTATTTATGTATATAAATATATATTATGTATTTATGTACATGTGTATATATATATATATATATATATATATATATATATATATATATATATATATATATATATATATATATATAGAATTTTATGTGTGGGTGTGTATATATATATATATATATATATGGATTAGTGTATATATATACATATATATTCTCCCCAATCCCACAGTAGCAGCCATGCCCTTGGCCCATACACCCAAACCCAATACTAATGAATAAACCCCCAAGCCCATCAAACCGAGCAACCCCCAGCCTAGCCCGGCTCAGCTACTGAGCTTCATCCCCACAGCCAGTTAAATAGAGCCAGGAAGCTAGGCCAAGCCCGGCCCAAGCTTTCCCCGAGCCCAGGCCAACAATTATATCAAACCGAACAGTAAAAAAAACCCGAGCAAAGCCTTAAGCCAGGCGCCGACCCCCTGTTCGTTCGAGTATTCCATACTCCTATATATATGATCGAAGAATAAACCCTAACCCGATCCCGCGCAACCACCCCGCCACCGCTGGGCGACCCCCGCGAGCGCCTCCGCGTGCCGCTGGCAGCCACCGTCGGCCGGCCACAGGCCAGAGACCGCGCGCGCGCGTGCGTGCGCGAGTAGGCGACAGAAACAGCGGTGTTTCGGGGCCAACTTCGAGGTACGTTTTCTCCCCCGTTGTTTCATCATTTTACGAACGACGAAATCCTACGGAGAGCCGATATAACCATCTAGGGACTCTAGTAATTAGGTTTTGATCAAGCCGCACGACCTGTCCTCGAATTCGACACGAAGTCGAGAGAAAAACCTGTCCCAAAACCGAGAATATAGCAGTCCAAGAACCCCTGTTCGAGGATCGTTCCCGATCAATCCAGCGACTTATTAGAAAACCTATTTGAAGAGACTTTTTGACAACCTGTAGGGCTTCAAATCCCCTCTTGCGGAATTCGAAATCATCGACTGAGCGTCGAGAAATCGAATTCCAAAGTTTCCCAAAAATCTGTTTTCAAAACATTGAAATTGTTCCACACGACGTGCGTCACGCCAATCGGGATGACGTGGTCGCGAACCGAAATCATCGAAAGCTGCGTAACGGCTTCGTGGTCGTGTGGGCTTTGACGGAATTTAAATTGGTCGCGTGTGCGCGACGAATTTGATGCGTATCCGTCGAAATTCCCCGTATCGTGCACGTTGTAAATTCTCCAATTACTTTGTGCACGTTCGTCAGATCGAGAAAAAACTTGCGCCAACAGAACCGTATCGTTTTTCTGGTCCTGCATGCCAAGTTTGGTCCAAATCTGAGACAGTCGAATCGTACGTCGTTTTGCGGGCCCTGCGGTCCCACTTTACGGGCGATTTTGTGCACGGCCCGCCGGAATCCAACTTTGGACATACGGTTGGGTTCGTATCGAAAAACTGGATCCGTAGACATGTAGTTTGACGACTTTAGAGACCGTTGACTCTGGCACGCTTTTCGGTGCAAAGCGGGTCCAACGGCGGACATCGTTTTTGTCCGAAATTATCGTTTTGCTCCTGTGTCCAGAATTGGACTTAAGGACAGGCGATCCTAGCTGATTTGACCCTTCTAGACACGATGGTGATATTTGTTTTATCATCCGACAATGTTTGTAGATATTTTCTCTAGGTGTCACCATTAGTTAGTCAATTCCTATTTTTTTGTAATTCGGAATTAGTACAACCTCATAGTTTAATACTTAGAGACTAGAGTTGATCCCCTTTTGACCATGTTGACTATATTAACAAAAAGTCAACGATAGGTCAACCATTGGCTTAGTTTGACCCGAATTGAACTAGAACTTGACTAGTTGACTTAGTTTGACTTTAATTTTGACTTTAGTTGACCTAGTGGACTTGTTGATTTGGCCTTGACCTAGAAGGACCTAGAACTATATAGAATGCACTGTAGATTACTTTTATTTCATGTTAGACTCTTTTGTGACTTGTGATTGCTCTAAATAGGACACTGTGACTCCAGTTGGACATCTATATTTATCAGCGGCTTGGATTACCAGGCGAGTACATTCTCTGATCTTTTCATGCTTCTTTGGATATGTACTCTTGTTATAGACTAGTATACTTGATGCTGACACGACGTTCACACGGATCGGTACCCTATGGATCTTTTCATGCGATGTTATCCCCTCGGATACATCGAGTATGTCATGTTTCATGTACTTTATTATGTTCATCATGTACTCCATATATTCACTTTTATCCATGTGCACTCATATGTTATTCATGTACACTCATGAACATATGAGCTCCATGTATACAGTAGTTGTTATCCATGTGCAATAACATAACATGCTTCGATCCTTGTGTATTGGTTGGGGGCAGGGAGAGTGTAGTTGGTTATGTGATCATTATCCCCAGTAGTTGTTATCCATGTTCTTTCCGTAGTTGTATCCATGTGCAACCCAAGCTGTTTACATAACCAATTCATGCTCTGTTTTATGTAGAAGGTTATACTCTTTATTTATCATATTTATACCTCAGTTATATCTTCTTTCCTGTTGAGTTCTCTTTACAGCGATTCATGTATAGTTTTCTATAGCTTACTTTATATGTCCATTCCTGATATAAACTGTTGTGAGAGATATGTTCTCGTTCCTGTCCTGATTGGACCTGTTGATAAAATTTTACAGGTACTTGGAGTTCACAGTTAGCCTAGAGGACACTGGTAGAGCTTGGAGTATTTACCTAGAGGTTGTTTATTTTTTTTGTATTGTTTGTTTAGAGTTGTATTGGAAACCTTATGTTGTTTAATAGAACTTTCTTTACTATCACTCCTGATCTTCTCTCTTGTGGATTATCTTATCTATTTCATCGTGCTGTTATCTATCTTTAGAGTTGTGATTGAGATAGTATCCTTATGAGTTTGTCCTCCGTCTGGAGAGTATAGCATATTGTTTTAAATGTGATCATGACCTAGAACAGCGTTCTACCGCCGACACTGCGGCGTAGGCTGGACGTACCCACGTCTCGTGCCCTAACGCTAGGGTGCGGGTCGTGACACGTTTTTAGTGGTGGCCCATGCAGGTCTAGATTCGCATTTGTGCGATTTCGTAGTAGCGCGACGACTTAGTTGTACTGCTACAAGCCTGCTATAGAGTATAAGAAATAAGGTGTTAGAATTAGATATACTCAATCACACTTTGAATCCTTGAGAGATTCCAGGGACGACCCTTGAGAATCTCACTACAAAATTCGATTTAAATTCATTTTCCTCTTGAATTTGATCTTGATTGGTTCATCTCTTTTGAGCGGATCTTCATCATTCCTTCCTTACCATTAATTCTTGTATTCCTATTTTCTTAAACTCTGTCGTACCTGCATACTCTGTAACTCTTGAGGCTTCGTATTTTTTATGAAAAAGGTTGAGGAAGTGTCGTAAATCTGTAGCTCAGAAATGATTGAACTGGTTATCGTGTGATGATTTTATAGGAATCCAAAAGGTTGGATGTTAACATGGAAACTTGAGAATGATATGTGGTAAAGGTCTAGGATAAAATCAAAGAGATGTATACTACCAGTCTGGAAACAACCACACTTAGAGAAAACTTGGTATGAATAATTCGTAAGTGTATTTCAAAACTGATGAGGATATTCAAGGTCAACTTAGTTTGAGAACTTCAAAAATTTTGATTATTGATTCTCGGGCAGTTTTACCCTAAGGCTTTAAAGAAGATTAGTAATGGAAAAGAGAATTAATGGTATTCGATGAAGATATGAAATTGAACAAGATATTGCAAGGAAATGACTAGGGATAGAGATGACACAAGGCTATTGAAATTTGGACATTGTTGTGATTAAAAAAAGAAATTTAGAAGAATAATATTCATGGGTGTATGTCGAAGAAAATATGAAGGTTGATTTTACAACGAAAAATAAGTTTGTAAGGCCTAGAGGTTTTGAAAATTGAATGATACGAGAAAACAATTTAAACGGTTTAAAGATCTCATAAACTTGAGTTAGAGGTTTCGGATCTAAATTGGGACAATGTGAAGAAATATGAAAATTGATTTAAAATGAATAGTATTGATTCTTAATAAGAAGGGGATGCTTCATGAGAAATGTTTTGGAAATTTAGAATCTTGCCTATAATGATCATGCTAAGGATATAGATAACGGAAGGTTGTAAAATCTGGATGGTAAACATATGAGGATTGAAATATCATAGGGAGACCAGTAAGGTAAAGATACGATTGGCAATTATGATCAGGTGAACTTCAGGGTTCAGAGGCAAATGATACTTGACTTCCCTCAAATCTAGATCTTTATTGTGACTCTCTAACCGTTCGTAATATTTGAATAATGATTTTATCGTTCCTTAACAGTATTCTCTCTCTCTAGAACTGTATCCCTAAATTTTTTATTCTGTAACTAATTTTATTTCGTGCTTCAACTTGATCTCCTTTACTTTGTGTATTAATTATCACCTCTTGAAATTCCATTTTCTATTTTGGATCCTTGACATTTCTTACCATGACTTTGATATTCGGAGTGTAACACTAGCTGTTACCCTCCAACAAATTGTGTACAAGGCCTAGACGAGTCCATCTTCATATGGGCATATCGTGTCCCATTAAACTCATCTCCTTGTATACTATCCTATTGATATGACTTTCGAGTCGAAATGACTAACTATGATCTATACCATAATACCAACTATTTTTCGATTTCAATTAGAAATCCAACTTGACTCACTTCTTTTGACCCGACATGTGTTGGTGTTCTGCTTGATTCTTTAAATGCTCAACTTTGTACTTTATCTTGATGGCTTGACCCGTTGTTCTATCACCCTATTAGTTTAATATTTTTAAGGTGGGTAGAATGCCTCACTACCCAGCAAATCCTAGTCATTGTGAACCGCATTGATAAGTTCACTTAGACTATTTAATTTTCTTTCATCGTTATCCTTAATTATATTTTGACTACCTTATGTTGCTAATTTAGAACCAGTTTTACAAGCTTATCTTCTTTTCGAGCTTGATCATGACATATATTATTGGGGGCCGGCACCCACTAACATATTGTCTAATCAGAACCGGTGCAAGATGGTCTGATCAACCTATTGCACTTTGGTTCGCTTTTTATATATTATTCTACGTGGATGGAGACATAGTTAAACTTGTCCTAGAGTCTCATCCGCGACAGCCTTGACAATTCTCCTTTGAACTATTTTGTCGTCTATGAGTCACGTATTGTACTCAATAACATCGTCTTTGAACTCTTTATTGTCTGCCTTTCATATATTTCAGAAAGACAAAACACTATACTTATTAGACAGACCCGAGGTATCACATATAGCTTCCCTATCCAAAGTAGGAAATTGATTCAATTATATATCCTTGCATCAACCTTTAAATTCTAAATCCCTTGACCGACCAGTTGACTTGGTCATCCTTCTTATCATCCAATATATTGGAATCTTATTCAATTGAATTAAACCAATTGTGACATGGATTTCAAATCTTGGATACTAGCTCGTGCTCAGACTTCAATGACCTCGTTCTCTATCTTGCCCAAACATTGATTCCTCCTAATTGATCAACTTAGATCGTATTGGGACTAAAATTTTCTTATATATATATACAGTGTGCTTAGATTTTTTTTTTTGTGTGCTATTGATGAGTCGTGATTTAAACTTTGATTTTCTTAATTATATTTGAATTTGTAACCCTTCAGAGTTAGTTACTAGTTACGTTCCTTGATAGTTGCCAATTTTATAAAGGTTGGTAGACTGCCCTACGGCCTTGATGATTGGCGTTCCCTTATCTTCCAATTGGACTCCCTAGACTGTTTGTATGTTTTATACCGATGACTGGCTAGATCTAGTATGACTTATACACCTAGGTGAGACATTCAACTCCTATGATTTGACCATAATCCTGCGCATGTTATTCTTCCTAATTGTATGATTAAAATTTTGTTTTTCTTAGAGACTTTGATTGTTGGGTGTTGACCTAGAAGGAGTACGACCGACCTAAATTTCGAGGACGAAATTATTTTAAGGTGGGTAGATTTGTAGCCTCCCTTCCCGGAATTTTGAAATTTTTTATTTATTTTAATTAAAATGGTGATTTTTAGTTTTTATGAATAATTATTTTAATTAATTATTACGGTAGATGATTTTAGCCATGCTTGAGATTTGGAGTACAAGGTGACTAGGAATTATGGCACGGGTAGTGCAGTGGTATGCTTTGACTAGTGTATTAGCCCTAGTAGAGAAGGCCGAGCCATAGTGATGTCCTAGCTAGGAAAACCAGGCCAAGTTGCGACGTAACCTTTATCGTAGATTATTTATTTGTTAATTATAATATTTAGTTTTAGGGAACCCGGTTGTACCAAACTAGTGCAAACTGGACCCAAACCAAGCCCAAGCCTATGTAGACCTACTTTTAGGTATGTACAAATATTTTCTAGCTTTTTGGGTAGACTTAAAAATATTTTCTAGATATTTGGTTATTTATACAAAATGGGTTTTATTATTATTATTATTATTATTTATTGAGATTGTTATCTAATATTATTATTGTGTTGGTTATATTATTTATTGTCTAATAAATATAATGTATGTATGTTTATATATGTATGCATATATATAGAGAGAATATATATATAGATATATATAGAGAGAGAGAGAGATATATATATATAGAGGATATATATATATAGAATATATATAGAGAATATATATATATAGAGAGAGTATATATATCTATTAAACGTGTATATGTATATATATATTATTTAAATGTATATTTTATGGGTGTATATATTTATATATATATAAATATATATTATACGTGTATATATGTATAATATAAATTATATATAGGCTTTTATGTGAATGTATATATATAAATATATATATGTATAATGTGCATGTGTATATATATATAAAATATATATATATTAATGTGTATGTGAATATATATCTAGAATATATAAGTATTTATGTGTATGTATTTATGTATATAAATATATATTATGTATTTATGTACATGTGTATATATATATATATATATATATATATATATATATATATATATATATATATATATATATATATATATATATATATATATATATATATATATATTTTTTGTATATATATATATATATATATATATATATATATATATATATATATATATATATATATATATATATATATATATATATATATACATATATCTAGAATTTTATGTGTGGGTGTGTATATATATATATATATATATATATATATATATATATATATATATATATGGATTAGTGTATATATATACATATATATTCTCCCGAATCACACAGTAGCAGCCATGCCCTTGGCCCATACACCCAAACCCAATACTAATGAATAAACCCCCAAGCCCATCAAACCGAGCAACCCCCAGCCTAGCCCGGCTCAGCTACTGAGCTTCATCCCCACAGCCAGTTAAATAGAGCCAGGAAGCTAGGCCAAGCCCGGCCCAAGCTTTCCCCGAGCCCAGGCCAACAATTATATCAAATCGAACAGTAAAAAAAACCCGAGCAAAGCCTTAAGCCAGGCGCCGACCCCCTGTTCGTTCGAGTATTCCATACTCCTATATATATGATCGAAGAATAAACCCTAACCCGATCCCGCGCAACCACCCCGCCACCGCTGGGCGACCCCCGCGAGCGCCTCCGCGCGCCGCTGGCGGCCACCGCCGGCCGGCCACAGGCCAGAGACCGCGCGCGCGCGTGCGTGCGCGAGTAGGCGACAGAAACAGCGGTGTTTCGGGGCCAACTTCGAGGTACGTTTTCTCCCCCGTTGTTTCATCATTTTACGAACGACGAAATCCTACGGAGAGCCGATATAACCATCTAGGGACTCTAGTAATTAGGTTTTGATCAAGCCGCACGACCTGTCCTCGAATTCGACACGAAGTCGAGAGAAAAACCTGTCCCAAAACCGAGAATATAGCAGTCCAAGAACCCCTGTTCGAGGATCGTTCCCGATCAATCCAGCGACTTATTAGAAAACCTATTTGAAGAGACTTTTTGACAACCTGTAGGGCTTCAAATCCCTTCTTGCGGAATTCGAAATCATCGACTGAGCGTCGAGAAATCGAATTCCAAAGTTTCCCAAAAATCTGTTTTCAAAACATTGAAATTGTTCCACACGACGTGCGTCACGCCAATCGGGACGACGTGGTCGCGAACCGAAAGCATCGAAAGCTGCGTAACGGCTTCGTGGTCGTGTGGAGTTTGACGAAATTTAAATTGGTCGTGTGTGCGCGACGAATTTGATGCGTATCCGTCAAAATTCCCGTATCGTGTACGTTGTAAATTCTCCAATTACTTTGTGCACGTTCGTCAGATCGAGACGAAACTTGCGCCAACAGAACCGTATCATTTTTCTGGTCCTGCATGCCAAGTTTGGTCCAAATCTGAGACAGTCGAATCGTACGTCGTTTTGCGGGCCCCGCGGTCCCACTTTACGGACGATTTTGTGCACGGTCCCGCCGAAATCCAACTTTGGACATACGGTTGGGTTCGTATCGGAAAACTGGATCCGTAGACATGTAGTTTGACGACTTTAGAGACCGTTGACTCTGGCACGCTTTTCGGTGCAAAGTGGGTCCAACGGCGGACATCGTTTTTGTCCGAAATTACCGTTTTACCCCTGTGTCCAGAATTGGACTTAAGGACAGGCGATCCTAGCTGATTTGACCCTTCTGAACACGATGGTGATATTTGTTTTATCATCCGACAATGTTTGTAGATATTTTCTCTAGGTGTCACCATTAGTTAGTCAATTCCTATTTTTTTGTAATTCGGAATTAGTACAACCTCATAGTTTAATACTTAGAGACTAGAGTTGATCCCCTTTTGACCATGTTGACTATATTAACAAAAAGTCAACGATAGGTCAACCATTGGCTTAGTTTGACCCGAATTGAACTAGAACTTGACTAGTTGACTTAGTTTGACTTTAATTTTGACTTTAGTTGACCTAGTGGACTTGTTGATTTGGCCTTGACCTAGAAGGACCTAGAACTATATAGAATGTACTGTAGATTACTTTTATTTCATGTTAGACTCTTTTGTGACTTGTGATTGCTCTAAATAGGACACTGTGACTCCAGTTGGACATCTACATTTATCAGCGGCTTGGATTACCAGGCGAGTACATTCTCTGATCTTTTCATGCTTCTTTGGATATGTACTCTTGTTATAGACTAGTATACTTGATGCTGACACGACGTTCACACGGATCGGTACCCTATGGATCTTTTCATGCGATGTTATCCCCTCAGATACATCGAGTATGTCATGTTTCATGTACTTTATCATGTTCATCATGTACTCCATGTATTCACTTTTATCCATGTGCACTCATATGTTATTCATGTACACTCATGAACATATGAGCTCCATGTATACAGTAGTTGTTATCCATGTGCAATAACATAACATGCTTCGATCCTTGTGTATTGGTTGGGGGCAGGGAGAGTGTAGTTGGTTTTGTGATCATTATCCCCAGTAGTTGTTATCCATGTTCTTTCCGTAGTTGTATCCATGTGCAACCCAAGCTGTTTACATAACCAATTCATGCTCTGTTTCACGTAGAAGGTTATACTCTTTATTTATCATATTTATACCTCAGTTATATCTTCTTTCCTGTTGAGTTCTCTTTACAGCGATTCATGTATAGTTTTCTATAGCTTGCTTTATATGTCCATTCCTGATATGAACTGTTGTGAGAGATATGTGCTCGTTCCTGTCCTGATTGGACCTGTTGATAAAATTTTACAGGTACTTGGAGTTCACAGTTAGCCTAGAGGACACTGGTAGAGCTTGGAGTATTTACCTAGAGGTTGTTTATTTTTTTTGTATTGTTTGTCTTAGAGTTGTATTGGAAACCTTATGTTGTTTAATAGAACTTTCTTTACTATCACTCCTGATCTTCTCTCTTGTGGATTATCTTATCTATTTTATCGTGCTGTTATCTATCTTTAGAGTTGTGATTGAGATAGTATCCTTATGAGTTTGTCCTCCGTCTGGAGAGTATAGTATATTGTTTTAAATGTGATCATGACCTAGAACAGCGTTCTACCGCCGACACTGCGGCGTAGGCTGGACGTCCCCACGTCTCGTGCCCTAACGCTAGGGTGCGGGTCGTGACAAGCGAAGTTTAATTGAAACATCGCTAATAGTCGCTACTAGCGACGAAAATAACGACGTGACAACGACGTATATTAGTTACATGAGCTAGTCGTCGCGAAACGTCGCTATGACGTCGCTAATAGCGACTAATTTAGCGACGTTACAATGAATGTCGCTAAATTCTAATTAAATTTCCCCCAAATGATTTATTTTCCCCCATTTTACTCTCTCACTCTCTCCTTCCCCCCTCCGGCGCTCTCACTCTCTCCAGCGCTCGAACTCTCTCCGGCGACTCTCCTTCCTCTCCGGTACGTGACTCCCCTCTCTCTCTCTCTCTATTTTGGTTGTTGATGGTTGGGGGGGGTACGGGTGGCTCGGGAGGAGGGGCAAGGGGGGTGCGGGTAGTGGGGGGGTGAGGAATGGTCCGATGGGGGGATGAGGGGCAGGGAGGATGCGTGTGGTTGGGTGGTGAGTGGAGGGTGGCTGGGGGTAGGGCAGGGGGGTGAGGGCAGCTGGGGGTGAGGAGGGGGGCTGAGGGTGAGGAGGGGGGGCTGGGGGGAGGGGAGGGTTAGGGTTGGGGGTGTGTGTGGAGGGGGAGGGTTTGACGGGTGAGGGCGGCTGGGGTGAGGAGGGGGATGGGGGAAGGAAAGGTCAGGGTTCGGGGTAGGGTCAGGGGTGGTTGGTGGGGGAGGGGAGCAGGGGAGGCACTACCAGAATAAGTCATTTTAGCGACGCCTAAAGACGTCGCTAAAATGCCTAAAGGCGTTGCTAAACCAGTTAGCGACGTTTTCCTCTTGTCACAGAAACCTTAGTCGCTGTTTGAAAAGACGTCGCTGATCGTCGCCAATACCGACGTTTACCTGAAATAGTGACGTTTCTGATATCGCTATATGTCGGTATTCCCTGAAAAAATTACCGACGTTTGTGATGTCGCTATGCGTCGGTATATATTACCGACGTTTTGTGATGTCGCTATACGTCGGTATATCCTGGGAAAATGAGGTAAAATCCTGAAAAAGTTACCGACGTCTACCGACGGTTACCGAAGCATACCGACGAAACTGACGTCGCTATACGTCGGTATCCTGGCAATATATGCCAGTTTAGCGACGTCTACCGACGCAATGTGCCGTCGAAAAGCATCGGTAAATGTCGGTAGACGTCGCTAAATTTGAAAAAAAATAAAAAAATAAATTGCAGTATGCAGTTTTTTTTCACAGAATCATTTTCTTCCTGCAGTTTAATCTGAAATACAATACACAAGCACATTTTATCCCTGGGTTCGCCGACCCCTTCGGTGGAACACTCAACACCGATAAATTAACATCCAAATGAAACGAATCACAACATAAAATAACCAAAGTCCACACAACATATATAAACTAAATCCAAATTGTCATGGGTCTATACAACCAATAACCAATGTATCTATGCAACCAACAAACAAGTGTCATAAACAAATAAGTGTCACAAACAAATACAAAAAAACAAGTACTCAAACACTCAATAGAAACAGTCCTAACTAGGACTACTGGGGATCTGGAGCAGGAGGGTGCGCGTCGCAACGAAGGGCTAAGAAAAGCTCATAGTCCTCCTGTGAAATCGACACCGATGAAGGAGGTAGTGACGTCGGTGGAGTTGGTGTCGATGAAGAAGGCAGTGGCGCCGGCGGAGTCGACAACGATGAAGGTGCACCCGGAGGACAATAACGCTCCAACGCTGCAAGTCGCTGGTGGTATGAATCCATGGTAGATAACATTGTATCACTGCTATCAGCCACCGAATCCTGCACGAATCTCAGCCTCTCGCCCATGGTCATCTGTGATGCCTGCAGATCTAATACGCTACGCTCCGTCGACGCTCTAAGATCGGTGACGCTCCGCTCTGTCCGTTCAGTCACATTCTGGAGCTCCATAATGCTGCGATCGAGCGCATCCAATCGTGCTATAAGCGCAGGCTCTTCCGACTGGTGCTGAGACTGGTCCTGAATCCGTCGTAGCAGCTCGTCCCGGAGAGACTCCATCATCTGGTAGACTCGCGCAGACTCCTGGGACGACTGTGGACCATGCACACTAGCGGGGGATGCCCTAGAGGACTGGCTCGCAACTAGGACGCCATAGGATCCCGTATCGTAGCATGTACCCCTACGGAGGCCACCAGCGGCGGACATCCACAGCTCGACCAGTCGACGGAGCTTGAGTGGGTTGCGAGGAAGTACCAGCCTAGAAAGTATGGATAGTACTCTATGATTTCTAATCTCTAATTAATGTACTTATTATTACTAACTACATAAATATTTATTTTCATGCATATTTACTACGTTATATTAAAATTAACACGAAGTATTATAATTAACAAATAGTATTGTAATACTTACATAGGCAAGCTCGGCTCTCGCGTCAATAAGGCCTTCGTCCTTCCGATGGGTGGCAGAAAGATGGTCACCATATCGGCGTTACCGACCTTCCTTACCTGTAATTAAATATATTATCTTAGTAATAATTTATCGAATTTGTATTAAAATAATATTTTTGAAAGAAAAATACATACCAGACGACGGAAATGTTTCGTCATCGGAATCGACCCACTACACCACTTCGAGGCATGCTGCCTAGCCGCCTTGGCCTTCTCGGACTTTTCCTTGTACCTTGGCTCGTTGAATCGAGCCTTCATCGCATCCTACTGATCAGGTGGTTCAAATGCCGCTCAAACGGGTACATCCATCGATAACCAACGGGCCCACCAACACGTGCCTCGTAGGAAAGATGAATTGACAAATGCTCCATGGAGTCGAAGAATCCAGGAGGAAATACCTTCTCGAGCTTGCACAGTGTTACCGCAATATCGTTCTCCTGCTTTTCTAGACGATCGACGAGCAACTTACTAGAACAAAGATCTCTGAAGAATATGCTAAGCTCGGTCAATAGATCCCAAACAACCGGGGTAAGAATTTCTGAAATGCAATCGAAATTAACCTCTCCATGAATACGTGACAATCATGGCTCTTCATACCTGTCAGTTTGTTCTCCTTAAGGTCGACGCATCTTCTCAAGTTCGAAACATACCCGTCTGGAAATTTTAGGTCTTGAAATCCACCTACAAAGTCTCACTTTATCCTCCTTCTCCAGTAAGAAAATTGCCTTAGGCTGCTTCAATTTTCCATTCCCGTCCTCTATCAAATGCAATGCAGGACGTCTACATATTTCTTCCAAGTCCAATATAGCCTTTGGATTGTCTTTCGTCTTCCCCTTTACGTCCATTACAGTATTAATTATGTTGTCAAACACATTCCTCTCGATATACATGACATCAAGGTTATGTCTAATCAGATTGGACCTCCAATATGACAGATTCCAGAATATACTCCTCTTCGTCTAGTTATGAGTGCGACCAAATCCGTCACACTTGTAGCCCGTAGCAGGCTCTTTAATTGCTCTTGGTAAATCTTTTACCTCTTTCCATGTCGTGTATTCGGGCCACCTTGGCGGGGGATTAGCCTTCTCCATAACGTCACCACAAAAAGTACTCATGTTCCTCCGGTACGGATGATCCTTCGGCAGGAATTGTCGATGACAATCGAAGAAGCACGGTTTGCCTTCGTGTTTCAAACAGAAAGCCTTAGTGCGGTCCATGCAATACGGATATGCAAGACGACCATGCGTGCTCTATCCAGATAACATACCATAGGCCAAAAAGTCGTTGATGGTCCACATAAGTGCTGTTCGCATCTGAAAATTTTGTTTTCTAGATACATCGTATGTGTTGGAACCTACTTCCCACAGCTGATTCAACTCATCAATCAATGGCTGTAAATACACATCGATATTCCTTTTCGGATTATTCAAACCTGGGATAACAACGGTGAGGAACATATACGGAGTCTTCATGCACATCCAAGGCGGTAGATTGTACGGAGTGACGATCACGGGCCAACACGAATACTGGGATCCCGAAAGTCCGAATGGGGTAAAACAGTCGGAGCAGAGACCCAATCTGACATTATGCGGATCAGAAGCAAAATCTGGATACTCTCGATCAAAGTGCTTCCATGCTTCTCCATCAGATGGGTGATCCAACACTCATTCAATCTGTTTCTGCTTATGCCAACTCATGTTTTCTGCAATTTTCTTCACCATAAACAACCGCTGCAACCGCGACGTCAACGACAAGTAGTGCATCGAATCGGTAGGCTTTCTGGCACCGGCAGACTTTTCTCTACCAGTGCCCTTGTAGCGATCGGTACCACAAAATCTGCAGGCATCTTCATCCTTGTCGTCTTTGTAGTACAACATGTACCCTTTGCGACATGCATCGATTTTCTCGCATCCCATCCAGAGCGATCTCACCATTCTCTTAGACCGGTAGAAGCCTTTAGGCAACTTAGCACCCTCAGACAATATTTCTATAAGCAACTCCATAAGACGGTTGTAGCAATCTTGCGACGTATTAAAATCGGACTTGATGCTCAAATATCTTGTAACCACCTCTAATGGTGAATGATCCTCACAACCAAAATATAATGAAGTCCTTGCATTCTCCAGCAACTCCATGAACTGTGCAGCATCGGCGTTCGGTGCCTCCTCAGGTGCATCATGATCGTCCGAATCGAAACTAGGCCCCGCTGCATCAAAAATTATGTTCACCAACCCATCGTCGTAAGCAGAATTGTTGTGGACATCCACATAAGGCTCATACTCCGATGCTAAAGACACAAGTTTTTCGTGCGCGCTCCACTGATAGTAATTCGGCGTGAAATCCTTTGAGTATAAATGATACGTGACTTCCACTTCTGGATGATATTTCAAGTTGGACATCTCACACACGTACACTTAATTTTGGTACCGTCCATGTACTGAGGGAACACATTGACAAACTGCAGGAACTGCTGTACACCCTCTATGAATTCATCACGCACACCACACATGTCATCAGGATGACGGTTGTACGTCCACGAACGATTCCGTAAGTAGTAATTCATATCCATATCCAATTGAGGATAATTCTGTAAGATAGATACATGCACATTGTAGTCAGTGAATGAATGTTAAGGCAGTTTAGATATGGGTGCGCAATTTAGATAGAGGTCAGTTTATACATGCATATTCCACATATTACAAACAAAGAATTTGAAGGAAGAAACAAAAACAACTGTGTTGGGACTAAAACAACTGTCTTGTGTCAAAGTGTCGTATCCGATAGACCGATACTAATTAGATACGATCGATACTAAGTACATATGGCCGAGGAGGTGGATCCGCTGGTACATCCACGTACGATCAACAAAGTAACGATCTATTGCAGATTGGATGTAAAAATCTGTAGCGTAAGACAAACTAAACAGAATTAATTCGATACTGATATTCTGATACTCATCCCAATTTCTCTCCAATCTCTTGTAAAAAAGGTGTCTGGTGAGGTATAATTGTACTTGTAAGATTACAAGACACCAACTTTCCAATATCGACCCTTTGGGTCTATAAGAGTTACTTCACTCAGTTTGTCAAGACAAGTAAAACTTTTTAAATTAATATCCAATATCGACCCTTTGGCCTATGCTTGAGCAGTATCCTAATTCAAACTATTTATCCTAACTAATAAATTAATATCCTTCTTTAACATCTACTAACTCTCATATTCCTTCTAACATAAACTAATATCCTAATCTAAACTAACCCTTTACCTGAAACTAATATCTAAACAATGCTAATCATGAACTAACACCCTAACCTGGAAGTCCACACTGCTCAAGCACAGGCCAAAGGCCAATGTTGGACAGTTGGCGCCATGCACTTCTACAAGGCAAAACCAAATATTGATGGTATATATACCGTCAACATTTAAAAAGTTTACTTGTCTTGACAAACTGAGTGAAGTAAATCTTATAGACCGAAAGGGTCGATGTTGGACAGTTGGCGTCATGCACACTTCTACAAGTACAATTATACTTCGACAGACACCTTTTTTATAAGAGGTTGGAGAAAAATCATTGAAATAGAATCCCAAGTAATCATGATACAGCAAGTGGTAATAGTGTATCACATGAAATGACCATATAACCATAGTGTATCAGAATTGACCACACAGAAGACTTAGCCTAATTAATCTCCATAAAATAAGTGGTAATAAGTCCATAATTAATCTCCATAAAACAAGTACAGCTGGTAATAAGTCCATAATTAAGTCCATAAACTCATCTCCATAAAACAAGTACATCTGGTAATAAGTACTAATAGTCCAACACAAAATATATCCATAAAACTACACTAATGACGACCACGCAGCTCACGCATACGCTCAATGATACCATCACGCATCATCTTCTGATAAGTGGGATCGACGGCGGGAAAGCGCCATTCCACTGCAGGTGCTGGATGAATGGAACTCCCGGTCTCACTAGCTACCGGTGCCACTTCCTCCTTAACAGTAGGAGGAGCCACCTCAGCAATCTATGTTTTCTTTAAACGACGTACCGCTGTCGGGTCATGGATGCCATCTGGTAAGATCGATATTCACAGAGAATATAATTGTAACATAAGCAAGCTAACTAAAGGAACCATCATCTCGTTTGAGTACATTTTCGAAAGTAGATAAAAAGGTTACATTTCAAACCCAGTTTTCATTTTCGAGACCTACTCTCAGTTAACATATCATGCAACTCAGTTCATATATATACATTACCTAAGCCTATACATATTTCATTCAATCCAAAATGACAGTTTTCATGTATCAAAACCAACTTCCATTGTGAAATCTCAGTTTTCTTCATATGAACTGTAAGATACAATGAGTATACCTATTCGTACATACAATGATACACACAAAAATACCTATATATACTTTTTTAAAATGAGGAAAAAGTGTGTACAGAGGTTAACATATATGTGTAAGTGTCAAGGGGGTATCCACGTGTCCATAAAACTGGACACGAGTATCCAAAATACACAACATACATGTACAAGTGTCTGTCCCGTGTCGTGTTGTGTCCAGAGGTAGGTCAGACATAGGGCTTCGTGTACAAGTGTCTGTCTCGAGTCGTGTTGTGTCAGATATGGACACAAGGTAGCAGGGCACTGTCATAGGATTAGAGTTTACCTAATCGGGGAGGAGAGGGTCGTCGACGGGGGAGCAGGAGACGGAGAGGAGCTGGAGACGGAGGCCGAGGGTCGTCGAGGGGGAGCTGGAGACGAAGGGGAGCTGGAGCGGGTCGTCGAGGGGGAGCGGAGGGCCGGAGGGGGTCTCCGAGGGTCACGGAGGGGGAGCCGATGGAGGAGGAGGTCGCCGAGGGTCGTCGAGGGGGAGCCGATCGAGGGGGGAAGGGGTCAACGAGGGGGAGCCGAGGGAGGAGGAGGTCGCAGAGGGCCGGAGGCGGTCGCCGAGGGTCGCCAAGGGTCGGGGGCTGAGGGGTCGCTGAGGGATCGAAAAAAATGGAGGAAGGAATCGAAATAATGGAGGGAATGAAAATCTCAAACCTATATTTTCAATTGAGCGACGTCTTTATTAAATGTCGATAAACGTCGCAAATATTATTAACGACGCCTTACTAAAAATGTCGATAAACATCGCTAATATTAGTGATATTAGGGACGTTCACCGACATATCCGCGATGAATGTTTTTTAATACAAAATGTAGTCGCAATACGCTGCCTAACACGCCAAAAGTGACGTCTTGCGACGTTATATAATAACGTCGCTAAATTATTAAAATTTAGCGACGTTTTTGATAAGCGTCGCTAATTGTATGGCTAAAATAACTTATTCTGGTAGTGAGGTGAGGAGGGTTGGGGAGCGGAGGGGGGCTGGTAGGGTAGGGGTTAGGGATAGGGTTCGGGTTAGGGTTAGGGGTGGTGTAGGGGGGAGGGGTGCGGGGGGGGGGGGGGGGTGGTCAGGGGCACCGATAGTGCCAAAAAATCTGATAATTTCCACAAAGAAAAATCTGATACTCCGATTCGAAAGCAACGATAGTGCCGATATTTGTAACAAGTAGTTTTGTTGGTTGGTTAATTGGTAACATTTTATTCATGAAATGGGTTGAATTGTTATTATTCTAGATACGGCAATCCAACCCATTTCCCTCGGCAATGATGATACGACAACCTATCACTATATCTTTTAGTAGTAGATGATGTCTTAGTATTACATTATGTGGGTTCATCTTGATTCTGTTATATCCTTCATATACTAGATTCGATAAGAACATATACTACACTATATGTATAGAACATAGATGATTCACACTAATGTATGCTAGATTGAATTTTGGGTTGTGTTCTGAGCCATCCGTTCTCACCCTTAAAACAGATATGAATTAGTATTGTAAGTCAATCTTTGTTTTTGTATTTTCGGCGAATCTAGGGATTGGATTCTGTATTTTGGCTCCAGCTCCAGCTCTATTTGCATTAATCTACGGTACGACATGGTGATCAGGACATAGTCCCTGCAGCCATTCGACTGGCGAGGCAGAAACTATGTAGCCGTAGATAAAGTTGACTGTCCTCTGACCTTCATCCCTCGACAATGATGATATGACAACCTATCACTATATCTTATATAGTAGTAGATGATGTATTAGTATTACATTATGTGAGTTTATCTTGATTCTGTTACATTCTTCAGATACTAGATACGATAAGAATATATACTACACCATATGTACAGAACATAGACGATTCATACTAATGTATGCTAGAATGAATTTTGGGTTGTGTTCTGAGCCATTCGTCCCCACACTTGGCAATTAAGCATGTGAAATATATCGTTGAAGAACATAAAACTTGTGGTCGTTACTGCAGAAAGTACAGACAGACATGAACTGACGCACGAAAAGGAGGGGATCAAAGTTGTAACAAGTAAAGTTGTATTTTGGATGTTCTACTCTTGTAAGCTCTTTGAGCCCCTCATTTTCGTGCGTCAGTTTATGTCTGTGAAACCCGTATTTTCTAATTAATCAATATTGTGTTTATTATTTATTTTAGTTAGGTTAAAAATTATTATTTTTTCAAAAAAAAAATATATATATATATATATATAAATTCCTGGATTTTTGATTGTATGGCCAGACCCGAACCCTACCCCATGTTCAAATCTTTTTTTTTTAAATATTTTAGAAGTTATACTTTTGGAGTTATAAATTTTTATATAAAGCAATTGAATTTATGAAAACAGAAATATTTAAGAAAATTTGTTATTAAAACTTTCTTAAAAAAAAAAAAAAAAAAACTCTTTTTTTTAATCTCTCATTACAACTTTCATTTCTTTTAACTCTCTTTCTCTCTCTCATTTTCTCCATAACCAAACAGAAGGAAAACCCTTCATTTTTCAAATAATTAATTGAATATTTAATTAGCTAATTATTATTCTAAATCATTATAAATTGTTAATTTAGGAAAAATTGTATTTTTAAAAAAATTATTATCATTCCTGGATTTTTAGTGTTGGTCCTGACCCGAACCTGTCCTGAACCCATTTCGAAAAATCGAACCCAATTCCGATTTTCGAAACCATTCTTACGAATTATAGGATATATTCATATTTTTAAACAAAAGAATTCTTTTTTAAATTATTTTCATTAAAATCTCTTCACAACCTTTCTTTCTCTTTTCATTCATTCAGCAGAAGGAAAGAAAACCTTTCCTCTTTCAAAACGTGCACCAGCTAGCCGACTTCCTCGGCTTCCACAACCGGCCACCCCGACTCCTCTTTTCCTCTTCCGAAACCCCCGATCTCTCCCTATTTAAACCCCATCTCCTCTTTCATCTCCTCACACTCCACTCTTCATCACAAAACCCACTATCCCGTGCCCTAACCCCCAATTATCAGCGCGCCCCCTTCGCTCCTCCCGAGCTCGACCCTCCGGCCGACTCTTCACCGAATCCCGCAACCGCCCACCGGCCGCGCCCTTCCCGACGCCGTCGGCGACCCCCTGGCCCGCGCCCCTACGCTCGGCCGACCCTTCGCCGGCCCTCCTCGCGTCCAGCGCGCGCACAACCACGCCACGCCGCGCCCAGCCGGCCTCCCCGCGGACCCCCTGTGTGCGACGCACTCCCGCCACCGTGCCCTAGCTCCGGCCCGACGTCTCCAGCGCCTTTTCGTCGGCATCCTTCGCCGGCGCAGCCTCGAGTACCACTTCCAGCGCTGTTCCAGCGCCCCATCGCGTCTCAAACTCCGATCCAGCGCTGTTTTGAGTTGTCGTTGCTGTTCGGATCACTTTTCTCTTCTTTATTAATCATCTGAGAGCTCTAGCCGAGCAACCTGAGGTATAACCCCTGTCCCGCCCTTTTTCTTACAGTCTATGATGAGTTTTGGTCCAGGAATTTTCTTCGGAAAATTCGGTTTCTGTTACAGTTGTGGTTTCGGAAATTTTCGGATCGTTTTGTTCTGTGATAATTGGGTTCTGTGGTTGGTTGATGATTTTCGGACTTTTTTCGAGAACTCTTCGGAAAGAGTTCTGACGACTTTCGGAATTTCCGAGTTTATTTGGGTTTTCGAAATTTTCGGAAACGTATTGCTGATTCAGATTATTTTGGTTGGATTCGGATTTTCGAAATTATTTCGGGTCGTTCCGAGATGATCTGTGGATTGGTTGTGGATTATATTTTATATATATTCCGGTTTTTTCCTGGTTTGGGACTTGCAGGAATTATCGGCGCCGTTTTCCCAGTTTTTGGGTTGACCAAAAACAGAGGAGATGCTGCCCGATTTTTTCCATAAATCCTGAATTATTTTCAAAATGAATTTAAAATGATTTTCGAAAATTATTCGATATTTAATTTTGGGGTGACGACCGTATCGGTCAATGGACCCGGCTAAGTGCAAACGATAACCGGCCCCGCCCGGACGTTGAGACAATTAGCCAGATAAGGATTGGACCAAGTCTGAGACTAGTAATATTTATTTTAATTTAATTTATTAATTTTGTTTTAGTAATTAAAGTGCAGGGTATTATTTAGAGTTAACTAACCTTTTCTCTTATTTCAATTTATGTAAAAAGGTCTGTAAGGGCATAAGCCCAGCTTTTATTTATTATCTGTGGTTTTGTAATATTGTAAATTTTATTTTGGTTGGTTGATTGACGTAAAACGTAAAATGATAATATAATTACTTTATAAATTTAAATATCATTTTCTCATAATAAAGTAATTAGAAAATTACAAGTTTATAACAAATTCACGTTTTCTCATTTAAAAGAAAAATATTAATTTTATATATAATACAAAATACAAAATTTTTTACCAAGTAAATCAATAACTACGAGTTTTTCCAAATACAAAGTTAAACTGACTTTTCTTCGTAAATTAGAAACTCACCTCGATAAGCGTTTTAAAATAGAGTTGTAAATAACATAAAATTTGATTAGGTCAAATACTAGAGATTGTAACTAGCACACCTAGATATGGATTGAATATTGATGCTAAGTCAGGAATTCTAAATTGTAGGGTTTCGAGGATTGTACTAGCATCATCCTGGAGACCAACATCGAATCCAGTCGTAATCAAGGCAAGTACATTTATGTTGATTACAATTATTTAATAATCACTTCACTGCAATTTTAAACCACTGTTCAAACACGAACTCTTTCGAGAGTACTGACCGTACTGTTGGGGACTGGGGGAGTAGAGTAGTGGATATGACCAAATCCAAAATTAGGATAACTGACTGTATTAGCTTTTCCCTCTTCTCACGGGGACAAGCCATACCGTATCGCTAGGATACTACTGTAACCCAATCCGGTCATATTCATTACCTATTCACATCACTGTACTGTATTATTTCAAAACTGTTCATCTTCAAACTGTTTAAAAGTGCATGATTTTATTGTTAAATTAATTGTCAAAATTAGCATGAATTGTACTTTGCTCCCTCCTGACTGGAGACCAATATTTTAGGTGATTGCGTCGTCGAAGATCTGATGCATGTTCTCGCAAAACCTGGAACCCAAGAACAGTAGAGCTGGATAGTAATTTATTAACCAATGTATCAAGTGTAATTGTTGTATTAATGGTTGTTGTATTTCAAAATTTTAAATTGAATAAAAGATTTTATATTCGTTAGAATTTTTATCTGCATGTGTTTCACTACTGAATACAGCTTACTGCCGCCGTCTCAACAACGGTGCAGGCTGGGCATGATCCGATTCGACCCAACAATTTGGGACCGGGTCGTGACATGTTTTTAGTGGTGGCCCATGCAGGTCAGATCTGTAAATTGGTCTAGTCAACTTAGTCTAGACCATCGCGCAGTTCTGAAACTTGACCTAGGGATAGTTGAGACTTTAGGAAAACAGACTTTAGAAACAACTAGGACACTTAGATGATATACACCATGTTACATTATAGGGCCGAAAATTATTTAATTAAATATCTATTTTTGTCTGCTTATAGATTCGTAGGATACCTTGTTTGTATCTGTACCTAAACCTTATCTAGATTAAGCTTATTGTATCTTTGAGTGTCCCATGACTTTCGAGATTATTCTCCTACCATAATTTTTAGGTTCTAGTATACTTTAGGATTCATATTCTTTTTGGAATAAGGTTGAATTTTTCAATCTTCTTCTTCTTTATCAAACCTAATTTTAACTTTTTCATTGGTTGATCAGATCTTACTTCTCTACCTTTATTGGAATTTTGATTCATTTGTTATGAAGAGTTTCAATATTCTCTTAGCAACCCTATTAAACTCTTTTCTACCCAATATATATATCCATAACCATTATCCAACCTTTTGCCTTGATCTCTATTCCAATTGACTAACTTTCTCGGAATCAATCCTGAATCAAAATTCTTCTATCATTTAAACCTCAAGGTTAGTTATTGCCAGAAGAATTAAGTTCAGTTTAGTCAGTTCATGATTCTCTTAAAGGAGTTATTTTCAAATTCAATATTTATTGTTATCTCCTAAGTTATTTCAAAGACCGAGAATATTCTCATCCGTTGATTTCCTCCATTCATCTTAAAATCCTACTCTCTATGCAATTTCTTGATCAAATCAAGGCCTAAAAAGCTTCTATGATCATGAAGCATGAACGGTCAGAAAACTTGATCACATTTCTGAATCCATTCTATTGTTAAATTTCTTTAATCAAGGAGATTTTTTTTAGCTGTCCCGAAGCTATTTAATTTCTTGGCATTACTAGACAATTTCAATTTGATTTCCTTGAATTAATGAGACTTACCTTCTCTCAAATTTTCAACTTTCCTTAGTTATGAAATTATTCTTCTCAAAATATTTTTCTGTATTTCCCTGAGTGATTTATCGGGATTGGTCTTTCTTTATTAATCCGAAGCTGTGATGCTTCTATCTTACCTTGTGTCTAAATTATTCAAATCAAGGTTGATCGTTTCATCTTTGAAATCGGAAAACAGATACTCCTCTTGATTTTATCCCCAGGCTCTTGAATTTCAAACACATATTTTGATAATCCCTTAATCTCAGAAGAACAGTCATCTACATTTTCAATCCTGTTTAGAACTTTAAACTCGTTTGAATTTTTGAAATTCCTCTATAATTCATATGGACAAAGCTGAAGAAATATTTAGCGACCTAACATGACTCCGCACATTTACGTGATAGTCATTTATCTGAATTATGGAAAACTGCAAGTTTACTGCAGCTAGTTGTGCACTGGCGAGGCATAAACTCTAAGTTGAAATAATGACAGGTAATCGTTAGGTTTCCAAATATTATTGAGACTTTGTTCTATGTTTGCATAGCCATGAAGTGGATAAAGTTGGAAGATTACTCGGTAAACTAAATTATTCAAGTTATGGAGTCAAAAATTCATTGCAGTCAGGTGCACATTGGCGAGGCATGAATTTGAAACAAAGTGACTTCGAAAATAATTGGTTTTCGAATATTAATAAGGCGATATTCATATCATGGTTATCATTCTGAGGATTTGTATTTGCTCCCACTTCAAAAGAATATTCTATCGGATTATATTCTTGTTATGGCTATTTAAAATCACCCTCAAAATCGTACAACTTGTTGTTTATTTCTGAGTCACAAACTCCTATACCTCATACCAGTTTGAATTGAAAATTGTCCCTCATTTCGGAAATTACATTATCTTTTGTTTTTTAAATAAATTGATGTCGTATTTTATGAATTTTCTATGATCTTATTTAAAATTTTCTACCTTATGATTATAAAATTTATACCTCGATTTTACTCGTGTTTAAAATGATTTTTGATCACAACAAAATATTCTAAACCCTATCTAGAAGATTCTAAACATGTTTAGAATTTTATTTTGATATTTAGCAATCATGCCTCGAATCTGATTTTGTCTTATGAAGTAAACCTAGAACATTTTATAGCTTGGATTCTTGGAGTGCATGATATATAGGATATATATGAGTTAAAATATACAATGGTGATTAGTACCGAGGAAAGTTTGTGAATAGTTTGAAAAAAAAAAAAAAAAATTTAAAGGTTGTCAATGCTAGGCATAGAGAATGCACGCTAGGAAGGTGCATGGTGAATTAACTATAAAGGATAATCGAAACAAGAAATATTGGATTTAAAATGTAAATAATTGAGGATGACGAATTGTATGAACAGAAGGATGCCAGGATTATAAATTAAAAACCAGAAATGGAAAGATTGGTTGAAAATGTAATAAGATATTTGGCAGTCAAAGTGATATAATAAAAGTAAAATGAAGGATTTGAGCCTAATCATGATTTCATAGGGAGTTTCAGGAGCAAATATAAAGAATTGGAATTAAAATATATGCATGTTAGTCTAAAATCACAGAGTGTTCACCTATAAGTAAGAAATAATAAAACTTTATGGATCATCGGAGTATTGAAACGTGGTGTTGGATTTTAGATTTGATAATAGGTACCGAGGCTTGACATTAAGACAAGGAATATCAAATCATATAGTTAAATAGAATATATTAGCAAGCTGTAAGAAATACATAGGATTATGAGATGTGTTCAAAAAGACAAACTTTCTAAAGGTGATTTGCAATTCGGGAATGGAAACTAGAACCCATAATTATGGATAATGACTTTATTTTAAGTGGATAAAAATTGATGAATATATAGCATTAGATGAGTTTTGGGATTGTTAGACTACTTGGGCATAAGACTGTTAAGGAAGATGTCCAAACTGATTTCAGGCATGATTGCATGATTAAAATCCCGACCCTGCCCTTTAAATTTCGAGGACGAAATTTTCTAAGAAGGGAAGGTTGTGAAACCCGTATTTTCTAATTAATCAATATTGTGTTTATTATTTATTTTAGTTAGGTTAAAAATTATTATTTTTTCAAAAAAAAATATATATATATATATATATAAATTCCTGGATTTTTGATTGTATGGCCAGACCCGAACCCTACCCCATGTTCAAATCTTTTTTTTTAAATATTTTAGAAGTTATACTTTTGGAGTTATAAATTTTTATATAAAGCAATTGAATTTATGAATACAGAAATATTTAAGAAAATTTGTTATTAAAACTTTCTTAAAAAAAAAAAAAAAAACTCTTTTTTTTAATCTCTCATTACAACTTTCATTTCTTTTAACTCTCTTTCTCTCTCTCATTTTCTCCATAACCAAACAGAAGGAAAACCCTTCATTTTTCAAATAATTAATTGAATATTTAATTAGCTAATTATTATTCTAAATCATTATAAATTGTTAATTTAGGAAAAATTGTATTTTTTAAAAAATTATTATCATTCCTGGATTTTTAGTGTTGGTCCTGACCCGAACCTGTCCTGAACCCATTTCGAAAAATCGAACCCAATTCCGATTTTCGAAACCATTCTTACGAATTATAGGATATATTCATATTTTTAAACAAAAGAATTCTTTTTTAAATTATTTTCATTAAAATCTCTTCACAACCTTTCTTTCTCTTTTCATTCATTCAGCAGAAGGAAAGAAAACCTTTCCTCTTTCAAAACGTGCACCAGCTAGCCGACTTCCTCAGCTTCCACAACCGGCCACCCCGACTCCTCTTTTCCTCTTCCGAAACCCCCGATCTCTCCCAATTTAAACCCCATCTCCTCTTTCATCTCCTCACACTCCACTCTTCATCACAAAACCCACTATCCCGTGCCCTAACCCCCAATTATCAGCGCGCCCCCTTCGCTCCTCCCGAGCTCGACCCTCCGGCCGACTCTTCACCGAATCCCGCAACCGCCCACCGGCCGCGCCCTTCCCGACGCCGTCGGCGACCCCCTGGCCCGCGCCCCTACGCTCGGCCGACCCTTCGCCGGCCCTCCTCGCGTCCAGCGCGCGCACAACCACGCCACGCCGCGCCCAGCCGGCCTCCCCGCGGACCCCCTGTGTGCGACGCACTCCCACCACCGTGCCCTAGCTCCGGCCCGACGTCTCCAGCGCCTTTTCGTCGGCATCCTTCGCCGGCGCAGCCTCGAGTACCACTTCCAGCGCTGTTCCAGCGCCCCATCGCGTCTCGAACTCCGATCCAGCGCTGTTTTGAGTTGTCGTTGCTGTTCGGATCACTTTTCTCTTCTTTATTAATCATCTGAGAGCTCTAGCCGAGCAACCTGAGGTATAACCCCTGTCCCGCCCTTTTTCTTACAGTCTATGATGAGTTTTGGTCCAGGAATTTTCTTCGGAAAATTCGGTTTCTGTTACAGTTGTGGTTTCGGAAATTTTCGGATCGTTTTGTTCTGTGATAATTGGGTTCTGTGGTTGGTTGATGATTTTCGGACTTTTTTCGAGAACTCTTCGGAAAGAGTTCTGACGACTTTCGGAATTTCCGAGTTTATTTGGGTTTTCGAAATTTTCGGAAACGTATTGCTGATTCAGATTATTTTGGTTGGATTCGGATTTCCAAAATTATTTCGGGTCGTTCCGAGATGATCTGTGGATTGGTTGTGGATTATATTTTATATATATTCGGGTTTTTCCCTGGTTTGGGACTTGCAGGAATTATCGGCGCCGTTTTCCCAGTTTTTGGGTTGACCAAAAACAGAGGAGATGCTGCCCGATTTTTTCCATAAATCCTGAATTATTTTCAAAATGAATTTAAAATGATTTTCGAAAATTATTCGATATTTAATTTTGGGGTGACGACCGTATCGGTCAATGGACCCGACTAAGTGCAAACGATACCGGCCCCGCCCGGACGTTGAGGCAATTAGCCAGATGAGGATTGGACCAAGTCTGAGACTAGTAATATTTATTTTAATTTAATTTATTAATTTTGTTTTAGTAATTAAAGTGCAGGGTATTATTTAGAGTTAACTAACCTTTTCTCTTATTTCAATTTATGTAAAAAGGTCTGTAAGGGCATAAGCCCAGCTTTTATTTATTATCTGTGGTTTTGTAATATTGTAAATTTTATTTTGGTTGGTTGATTGACGTAAAACGTAAAATGATAATATAATTACTTTATAAATTTAAATATCATTTTCTCATAATAAAGTAATTAGGAAATTACAAGTTTATAACAAATTCACGTTTTCTCATTTAAAAGAAAAATATTAATTTTATATATAATACAAAATACAAAATTTTTTACCAAGTAAATCAATAACTACGAGTTTTTCCAAATACAAAGTTAAACTGACTTTTCTTCGTAAATTAGAAACTCACCTCGATAAGCGTTTTAAAATAGAGTTGTAAATAACATAAAATTTGATTAGGTCAAATACTAGAGATTGTAACTAGCACACCTAGATATGGATTGAATATTGATGCTAAGTCAGGAATTCTAAATTGTAGGGTTTCGAGGATTGTACTAGCATCATCCTGGAGACCAACATCGAATCCAGTCGTAATCAAGGCAAGTACATTTATGTTGATTACAATTATTTAATAATCACTTCACTGCAATTTTAAACCACTGTTCAAACACGAACTCTTTCGAGAGTACTGACCGTACTGTTGGGGACTGGGGGAGTAGAGTAGTGGATATGACCAAATCCAAAATTAGGATAACTGACTGTATTAGCTTTCCCCTCTTCACACGGGGACAAGCCATACCATATCGCTAGGATACTACTGTAACCCAATCCGGTCATATTCATTACCTATTCACATCACTGTACTGTATTATTTCAAAACTGTTCATCTTCAAACTGTTTAAAAGTGCATGATTTTATTGTTAAATTAATTGTCAAAATTAGCATGAATTGTACTTTGCTCCCTCCTGACTGGAGACCAACATTTTAGGTGATTGCGTCGTCGAAGATCTGATGCCTGTTCTCGCAAAACCTGGAACCCAAGAACAGTAGAGCTGGATAGTAATTTATTAACCAATGTATCAAGTGTAATTGTTGTATTAATGGTTGTTGTATTTCAAAATTTTAAATTGAATAAAAGATTTTATATTCGTTAGAATTTTTATCTGCATGTGTTTCACTACTGAATACAGCTTACTGCCGCCGTCTCAACAACGGTGCAGGCTGGGCATGATCCGATTCGACCCAACAATTTGGGACCGGGTCGTGACAATGTCAGTCTTCACTTTCTGCAGTAACTTCCTCCAATTAACCTCCATCCCTTGGCAATGATGATACGACAATCTATCTTGATTCTGTTATTATAGTAGATAATGTCTTAGTATTACATTTTCTGGGTTCATCTTGATTCTGTTACATCCTTCAGATACTAGATTCGATAAGAACATATACTACACCATATGTACATAACATAGATTATTCGCACTAATGTATGCTAGAATGAATTTTGGGTTGTGTTCTGAGCCATCCGTTCTCACACTTAAAATAGATATGAATTAGTACTGTGTGTCAATCTTTGTTTTTGTATTTTCGACGAACCCAGGGAATGAATTCTGTATTTTGGATTCTGTATTTTGGCTCCAGCTCCAGCTCCATTTGCATTAATCTATGGTACGACATGGTGATCAGGACATAGTCCCTGCAGCCATTCGACTCGCGAAGCAGAAATTATGTAGCCGTAGATGAAGTTGACTGTCCTCCGACCCTCATCCCTCGGCAATGATGATATGACAACCTATCACTATATCTTATATAGTAGTAGCTTATGTCTTAGTATTACATTATGTGAGTTCATCTTGATTCTGTTACATCCTTTAGATACTAGATACGATAAGAACATATACTACACCATATGTGCATAACATAGACGATTCACACTAATGTATGCTTGAATAAATTTTGGGTTATGTTCTGAGCTATCCGTTCTCACACTTGGCAAAAAATTGAATATAACATTTTTATCTGCTTTCGAAAATGTACTCAAACGAGAAGATGGTTCCTTTAGTTAGCTTGCTTATGTTACAATTATATTCTTTATGAATATCGATCTTACCAAATGGCACCCATGACCCAAGCAGCGGCACGTCGTTTGAGAAAAATACTGAATGCTGAGGTGGATCCTCCTACTGTTAAGGAGGAAGTGGCACCGGTAGCTAGTGAGACCGGGAGTTTCATTCATCCAGCACCTGCAGTGGACTGCATCTCTCCTGGCGCCGTCGATCCCACTTATTCGAAGTGGTTGCGTCATCGTATCACTGAGCGTTTACGTGAGCTGCATGGTCATTAGTGTAGTGTAGTTTTATTGATGTATTTTGTATTGGAATATTAGTACTTATTTTGTATTGGACTATTTGTATTGGACTACCTACTAGTTTGTTTCTTTTTTGGAATTACAAAACATATATGAATTAGTACTGTGTCAATCTCTAGATTGTATCTCCAGCTCCAGCTTTATTTGCATTCTGGATTCTGTATATTTTTTATTTTTTTTAATTTAGCGACGTTCTTAGCGTCGCTATCATATAGCGACGTTTATGAACGTCGCTAATAACATCGCTAAATTGCTGACATGGCAAAAAATCTTTCCTCGTCAAAACGTTGCCAAAACGTCGCTAAAATGTTGCTAAACGGCGACCACAAACGAACATCGCAAATAACGTCGCTACTTGGCGACGTTTGTAATGTCGCTAATTTACGTCGCCGTAGCGATATTTTGCGACGTTTTACCGATTAGCGACACGCTTGTTTCCGTCGTTTCCAAAATGATGCTAGAAACGTCGCTAACTTAAATTAGCGACGTTTTGGTCGACATTAGCGACGTTTACAAACGTCTCTAATGGAGCAGATTTTAGTAGTGATCAAAAGAAATCATGAGCCTAGCTATACAAAATGATAAGCTAGTGCCGATAGTCATAGGTACATAACCGTAGTCAAATGCAGTCTGATTTAATTACAATTATGTAAAAGATAAAATATTCAGATTGATCGGCTAAACAGGTGCCGGTGGCTAAATGCCAGAACATAAGTAATAATACTAGATCAGTGGTGGAGAAGAAACCCACTCGAGTCCCCCGCCAGCTATGCTCCTAGTATGCACCATTGACGTTAGGGAAGACGTTTGGATCCTCAGGCACTGCTACGTGATCTGGCCAAACAAAACCAGAGGGGTCAGGCCCCGAATAGCAAGTACCACAAGGGAGCACAAAAGAGTGATATAAAACCCAATAATAATAATAATAACACTAGTAATAATAAAGGCTTCCGGTCGTAACCTCGATCCACAGCCTGACATAGCACGATAGACCAACCAAACAACCAAACAAGGACATGGGTTGGACCATTCACCATGACAATCCATGTCCCTCGGCTACTAACGAAAGGTACAAGGTACAGTCAAGTCATTTTTCAAGTGGTCATTCATTCCTACGGCTTTCTATAATTGGCGGAGTTATCCCCGTGAACTGATTAAAGGGAATCCTCAGATTGTGTCAACCCAGCTGGGCTGGCCAAACCATTAGACATATAGCACATTGAGTATGCACCGGTCCCCCGGAGGGTTACCGCGCTAATATCTATAACACATAGCTCAAAGAGATCGGATATAGTCATCTTCTAAAGACGAATGAAACCATATCCGTGGCGGCCAACCCGACACGTCAGGACTAGACCTGGGGTGACTAGTATGGCACGATCTCAGGATTCTACCCACCCAATGCATCTACCAAGTTAGTTGCCTAGTTTATACCTAGGTTATCTTTGAAGTTCACATATCGTGGTCACATACTCACTTCCCTAGATGTCGTACTATGTACGAGTACCCCAAGAAGCGATCCATACTGGCAAATGGAGTCATACGTATGTACCCCTTCTTGGTGTAATACAACATACTACACATATCACGTCATGGCTACCAATCATTCGCTATGTAAATGCTGGACTCTTGGATGTACTGGCAAGTATCACGTAGGAACACTTAGCACATAGTATAGCACCTCGGCGCTCACATAGATTGTACCATTACACACATAGGTTTATCCAGCACTCGCATAGGTAGTCAGGTCAGGAATGAGAACCAAGGCACAAGGACTCATGCTGCCGAGGGTCATACGGCCAAGGCTCATGCGGCCGAGGGTCACGCGGCCAAGGATCATGCGATCAAGGCTCATGTGGCCAAGCATGCAGCCGCATGACTGCATGCGGCCAGGTGTCATACGGCAAGGATCATGCGGCCAAGGCTCCATGCGACAAACAATGAAGTCCACATGACTTCATGCGGCCAAAGCTCATGCAGCAAGCAATGAAGTCCGCAGGACTTCATGCGGCCAAAGCTCATGCGTACAAGGGTCATGCAGCAAGGATCATGCGGCTAAGGCTCACACGGATAAGGCTCATCTTCTCCAAAAATTCGAGAAAGATGGCCATGGAACCCATGAACTTCAAACTGTCACAACTCGGTCAAAACAACATGAAATCTAACTTCTCAAAGGTCAAATTTGGGTAAAATAAAATGCTCTACCACATGGAACAACTAGATATTGAAAACAAGCAAGTTTAATAGATCAAAACCAAGAAAAAACCAAAAATAACATAAACTTAGATCTACAAGAATCCATCCTTCAAAATCAAAAATACCAAGTAATAAACTTGTAGAGGATGATGAGAAGAATAATATAAACAAATAATATCAAAGAAAAAAAAATCAAGAATGAAAAATGTACAAATCTCCACTTTTGAGCAAGTTGTACTTGCCTAATGGTTTGCTTGAGGAAAATAAATGAAAGAGTGAATATGGAGAGAGAGAGAGAGAGAGAGAGAGAGAGAGGAAGAGAATATATATATATATATATATATATATATATATATATAGGGGTTGGATTGACTCAAACAAACCCTAATCTTAAGCATGCTCTAAACCATATGACTAATGACATGTTAAATGCTACATGATACAACTAATTAAATTATTTAAATAGAATCCTAACCACAACACGGTTCAGATATCTTATCATCGAAGTAGTGAACCATACCTACAACCAGACAAGGACAAGGGGTGACATACTAATCCGCGACGAGATACTGTTCCATACAATCACTACCAAAATTTATCGATTTAGCGACGGCCGAATCCGTCGCTCAACCGACGTTAATTCACATTAGCGACCGATTGCCGACGGAATTTGGCCAAAATCATCCGTCGGCAATCAGCTCGTCGCTAATAATGTTCCGTCGCTAAGTTGTCGTCACGGCAACGGAATAGCGACTGATTTTCGACGTCACAATACGAAGCATTAGCGACACTTTTCCGACGGATTGCCGTCCATTGCAACTAATAAATATTGAAATGTGTACGCAATAGCGACGTACATGTCCGTCGGTAACCCGTCGTAACTGCGTATCAGATCGTATCGGTCCGCCGCAAATCCGTCGGTATGCGTCGGTAAATAACGACGGATGGGCGACGGTGTTCTGACGGACTATTCCGTCGATCATGTTCTGGAAATGCTTGGCATTTCCAGCACAATGGCGACGGAAGAGTAGTCGCGGACCCGTCGCTACTACGACGGCACAGCGACGGATTGCTGACTGATTACCCGTCGCCATGGTTCTGGAAATGCATGACATTTCCAGAACCATGGCGACGGATAATCAGCCGCTAAGCCGTCGCCACATACAGCGACGGAATTGCGGCTGAAAATCAGTCGCCCTGGCGACGGCTTATCCGTCGCTGTTCCGTCGAAGTTTATACCAACAGAATGATGCCGACGGATAATCCGTCGAAAACCCGTCGCTGACTGGAAACAGGTTAAAAACTCCAGGTAGCGACGGATTATCCGTCGAAAAGTAGTCGGCAACTGGGAAACGCCGTCGCTAAACGGTCACTAGTCCGTCGCTAACTGGGTTTTTTGGGAAAAAAAATTGGCAGCACTTTCCCTGTTCACAAATATATGCATAAACCAAACCAATATATAATGCACACCAATTATCCAACAATCACACAGACCAAATATATAATGCACACCAATTATCCAAGAATCACATAGACCAAATATGCACATACGACCAATTATCCAAGAATCACAGACCAAACCAAATTAATAGAAAATAAATATCAATTACCCTAAAGAGTAACATAATATCCGGTGCTATAAGCCGATTATAGCACAATTAGTTCAAAGCTCTCACAAATAATCCAAATTTTCTTAATACAACATTTCAAGAAGGAGGAGGTCGATTGTCCGTTCCCGTATTCGACCGACGCATAAACTCCTCCACAAGGTACGGAGGCAAGGAGTCTAATACAGTGCTCGAAAGTCGACGAAGCTGCTCTGCGGACATGAGATCCAGGAGTACCGTCACAGCCGTAGGCGGTAGCACAGGGGCTTGAGGGTTGAAAGAAAGATGGCCCACGGAAGACGGACCGGCACCTGCAGTCGACGGACCAGTAGAAGACGGACGAGCACCATCAGCAGACATACCGGCAGCAGCAGACGTCCCGGCAGCAGCAGACGCCCGGGCAGCAGCAGACGCAGGCGGAAAGTGCGTGGCAAATTGCTCCCGCAAGGACGACACCGCCTCGTGCAGCTGCGTAAGCTGCGACCTAACATCATCGTATGCCCGGGCCACGGGAGGAGGCGGTGTCGGTGGAAATCTCTGCGTCGCCATATGCAATGGCCCTAGGGAGCCGACTCCGTACAGGTACCCTTTCTTAAAGCCGCCGACGGTATCTACGAACAAGTCGTTCCGAGCGGCCAAAGAAGAGGGCATCCGGAAGGACGTCGTTTCACCGACATCCTCGGTGTCAGGTAACTAAGCCCGACTAAGGGCCTCACGATACGCAGCCTATCAAATGAATGTGTTTATATTATAAGATTTACCTAAGTTGTAATCTAAATCCTATGTTTCACTAAGTTAAGTGTGAATCCTAAGTTTACCCAAGTTATAGTCTGAATACTTTTAATTCTAACGTTAATCTCATAAACATAAGTACTTACATCAGTCTCCTTGGCCCTCTCGTCGACGATGCTCCCGTCCTTCCGTCTTTTGTGCGTATGCTGGAAGACGTCGTGCATGGTGACCGATTCTGGAGCCCTTCCCTCCTTCACCGCCCGTTGCGCCTGCATACGAAATTTGCATAGAAACTAATTAACTCCTTTAATTAATAATACCTAATTCGATAGTGAAATAAATTTACGGTTGCTCACCGGATCTGCAAGTGTCGCTGCGTGAGACCTTGATCCCCCCGTATGAAGGCCCGCGACAGATCGGTTCACCTTCGCCTTCTCCGATTTCTCCTTGTATGCAGGGTCATCCATCATGCCTAAGAGGTCCTCATAATAGTCCTGTCGGATCCAATTCGGCCTCGTATGCCCCATCTTTAGGTCATGAATCATATCCCGGATCTTCTTCGAGCATGCGCTTCGGTAGGTCCCGCGGATCCCCTCATCGCGATGGGGTGGCCACCAGTACGTTCTCTAACACAGAAAATCAATTATCACGTAATTTACAAAATGGTTGATTAAAGAATCACATAGACTTAACCAAAAAAATATAGATATATACCCTCAACTCGTCGAGCCAGACGTACTGCTCGGTTGGGGACACCGACGTAAAGTTGAGGTAGGGACCGTGGAAGTTAGCCCTGATAATTTCTCCAAGGGTCCTGCCAACATTAAACGGAAAAAACCTACAAAGAAGAAACGACTGGATTATTAACTTGAATAAATGAAAGAAATTTAATCAATTAACTTAAATTTACTTACGAGGTCCCCGCGGGCCATAGCTCTCGTCGGAACTCGCCTCGCGGCCTCTCTGGTACCGTCGGAGGATCCGCGGGTCCGCGTATGTACTCCCCAGTAACCGGATGGAACCGAGTATGGGGGTACTCCGGGACCCACTGTGCAGTAACTGGGGCATCCCCTGGTGGATCCGCTGCTGGTGGTTCCGATAGCGGATCGGATCCGCTAGCAGATACGGACTGATGCCTCGATGAAGTAATCGATCGAGGGCGGGATGCGTCTGTGCCTGGGGTACTCTCCGGGTCGGGCTCGCTCGATGGGGTCACATCCCGGGAACTCTGAATGCGACCACGACCACCAGCACCAGTACGACCACGACCACGACCCGCACCACCACCACCACCACCACGACCAGCACCATGACCACGGCCAGCCATCATGACCTGTAAATAGAACACATAAACATAATTAACAATATGAAAGTGTAAATGGATATAAAAAACTAAACTAAAATATACATACCATCAGTAGGGAGACGAGTGCCGCCGCGACGAAAAAGACTAGGAGTGCCATCTGCAATAAGTAAATAATCGAATGAAAAAAACATGAATTCACATAATTACTTTTATGAGGTCAAACTTAATTCACGTAATTGGAAGTGTTTTTACTATACAACAATATTTAACCTAATCATCGTCTTCATCCATTGTATCCTCGGCCTCGTCTTCATCATCATCCTCCTCATCCTCATCCTCATCCTTATCTTCATCGTCGATTTCATCTGTATCCTCATCCCCATCAAATTCTTCTTCTTCTTCTTCTTCTTCTTCTTCTTCTTCTTCTTCTACCTCAAAATTTGGGACAAGACGCCTCTTTCTCCCCTGGTTGACAGCTAAGTCTTGTGTATCAACCTCTTCCTCCCCTCTATTTTCCTCAATATCTTCAACATCCATTGTATCTGAGTGTTGTCCCAAGTATTGGGACTTTTCGATCTGGTCCTCTTGGTATGCTGGGTCTCCAACGTTGAATGTATTTCTAGATTTAATCTTGCATACTGCCGACCAGTCAAATCGATCTCTACGACGCCTTGGGTATCTTGTATAGTAGACTTGAACAGCCTGATTTGCTATTGCAAATGTATCGGACCCTCTATACCTCCTGCGATGATTTATATCGACGAATCCAAATTGTTTATCGATTCTCCAACCGATATTTGGTGTCGTATCGAACCACTCACATTTGAACATCACAATATGCATATCATATGGGCCAGTATATTGTAAATCTATAATATCCCGAAGGACTCCATAATAGTCAAAGTCCGGCTCGTCGTCATAGACGGTGCCTCTTATGCAAACACCGGAATCCTTGGTATTGATGCCGTCATTGATAAATTCGACATTTATAGCATTATGAGTGGACTTAAACCTGAAGCCATTAACGACATAGCCTGGCCAAGTCTTTATTTGCTTCTTCGGTCCCAGTGCCAGATAACGAACACTCTCATGAGTGAGTGTTGTTTCAGGCAATAAAACCTGTAAACAAATATTTATAATTTAAATGTTTCAGATTATATATTAATAATCTCAATTATAATCACAGTTACTTACGTATTTGCGAAACCATGACGGAAATGTACAATCAACCTCTCTTTGAAGTCCCTTATCGGTAATATCGGGTCTCCTCATTTTGATTTCATCTCTAAATACACTATTAGAGAAAATAAGAATATATAAGTGTAGTCACTTACTTTATCAAATTCGAGATTATAACGAGTGCAAGTGTATTGACTTACTTCTCCAAATCTCTAACTTCTTGTATGTCACAGTTTAACAAGACATATCGGTGAGCGGCATCATACTCGTCGTCTGTCAACCACCGTCTTTTACTAGCCCCAACAGGCTTGCCCCTTACATTGAATATTCCTCCATCCTCAACGTCCTCGTCATTCCTTTGAGGTCTATTTCGATTTGTTTTAACATGAGTATCGAAATAAATGGAGCAGAAGTTTGAAACCTCTTCGATAAGATATGCTTCGCATATCGAAGCCTCTATATGAGCTTTGTTGCCAAATTTCTTCTTTAGATGGTGTAGGTATCTAGAGAGACAAATTATCTTGAGAATTAAGAAAGAATTTTAAAATAAATGGAAATTCAGCTTAAATTATATCGATATTTATGTACCTTTCAAATGGGTACATCCATCGATAATGAATAGATGCACCGACACGGGCTTCGTATGGTAGATGAATCGGTAGATGTTCCATGCTGTCGAAGAAGCCAGGAGGAAATATTTTCTCCAACTTGCAAATTGTTAAGATAATCTTCTCCTCAAGTTCAACCATGTGTTGCACAGTCAACTTAGTTGAACAAATATCCCTAAAAAATATTGATAGTTCGGCCAACGGAACCCATACAGCAGAAGGCAACAACTCTTTCAAAGCAATGGGCAGTAATCTTTCCATAAACACGTGGCAGTCATGACTCTTCATTCCCGTTAGCTTGCGTTCATTGAGGTCAACGCATCTAGACAAATTCGACACATAGCGGTCGGAAAATCTTAAAGTAGATACCCACTTGCAGATTATTAATCTATCTTCTTTGCTCAATGTGTATTGTGCTATCGGCTTACTTAATTGTCCAGCAGCTCCCCTTTGTATCAAGTTCAGATAAGGACGCTTGCATATCTCGGCAATGTCTTGTCTTGCTTTTGGATTGTCCTTCGTCTTTCCTTTAATATCCATGACGGTATTGAAGACATTATCGAACACATTCTTTTCGATATGCATAACATCAAGATTATGCCTTATAAGATTATCTTTCCAATAAGGCAAGTCCCAGAAGATACTCCGTTTGGTCCAGTTATGGGTTTGTCCGAACCCATCGACACGATTGTTCGATGGATCTTCCATTACAGTAGGAAAATCCTTTACATCTTCCCAAATATCGTATCCCGACAATCTGGCAGGCGGATGATAAAATTCTTGTTTTCCAGCTCTGAATGCGTCCTTGTTCTTTCTCCAAGGATGACTCGCGGGCAGAAATTGACGATGACAATCAAAGAAAAAAGTTTTTCCTCCATGCTTAAGACGGAACGCCTTACTATTTTGCATGCATATCGGACAAGACAGGGTGCCGTGAGTACTCCATCCCGACAGCATACCGTATGCGGGAAAATCATTGATTGTCCACATCAGTGAAGCTCTCATCTGAAAGTTCTGTTTCCTGAAAATATCATACGTCGTGACGCCGATCTCCCACAGCTGTTTTAGCTCATCCACCAACGGCTGTAAATATATATCGATATTCTTCGTCGGATTTTTGGGACCCGGTATGATAGCTGTCAAGAACATATAAGGAGTCTTCATACACATCCATGGTGGCAGATTGTAAGGGGTCAGAATGACCGGCCAGCAGGAGTATTGAGATCCCGACTGCCCGAAAGGGGCGAATCCATCAGAACATAGCCCCATGCATACATTTCTGGGCTCTGCAGCAAAATTCGGATGGCGAAAATCGAAATATTTCCACGCCTCTCCATCCGAAGGATGTGACAATTCTCCATCGTCCTTTGTGCGTTCTTCGTTGTGCCACATCATGTGTTCTGCTGTATTCTGAGACATATACATCCTCTGCAAGCGCTTCGTGATCGATAAGTAATGCATATACTTGTAAGGACGTCGTTTTCTAGTTGACTTTCCTTCTCCCCTGACTTCCTTGTAACGATCCGCATTACAGAAGCGACAACTTTCTACATCCTCGTTCTTCTTGTAGTACAACATGCATCCGTTGCGACAACAATCTATCTTGTCGTACCCCAGTCCCAGTTGTTGGACCATCATCTTCGACTTGTAGAAGTTTTTTGGAAGCTCTTTTGATTCCTTCGGTAACACCTCCTTCATTAGTTGTGTAATTCGATCATAGCAAGTTTGTGGCAAGTTAAAATCGGACTTTATGTTCAACAACCGCATCGTCACTGACAGTACGGAATGTGGATCACAACCAGGATATAAAGAAGTTTCAGCATCCTGAAACATATCATAGAACTCATTCGCCTCGGGATTAGGATCCTCCGGATCAAAATTAGGCCCTGCCGCGTCGTACACCATATCTCGTGCAAGGTTCTGCACGTCTCCATAATCAACGGAGCATTAGTCGTCATCGACGACAAAATCCGCTGCAGCATTATCATCAAAAGCATAAGTAGCAGCATTCGCAACCTGTCTTTCGGCATATAGTTCACCTTGCGATGACCATAGGTCGTAATCACGTACGAAACCCTTACGGGTCAAATGATCTCTTACACTCACCATTTCTTCGTAACGTCTATTGCGACAATTACGACATGGACACTTGATTTTGTTACCGTCCATAAACTGAGCTTTGCTCATTGCATACTTAAGAAACACTTCCACGCCTGCCTGAAAATCGTCACTCACACCTATTCTGCTCTCGTGTTGTCGTTTGTACATCCATGTACGATCAACGAAATAACGATCCATCACAGATTAGATGTAAAAATCTGTATAGTAAGACAAACTAAACAGAATTAGTATATAATCATGTAACTGGTGGATCCGCTAGTATTCTAGCTCGAGAAGAGAAAAATATAAATACAGTTGTTACTAATAGTTCGATACCGATAGTGCGATACCCATACCGATACCGATACCGATAGTGCGATACCGATACCGATAGTTCGATACCGATAGTTCGATACCGATACTGCGATACCGATACCGATAGTGCGATACCGATACCGATAGTTCGATACCGATAGCATGGTTTAAAGTATCGGCCGATACCGATCCGATACGGCCGATACCGATACGATTGGGCATGTTCCGATCCGATACCGATCGATACCAAATATTGACCGATACCGACTATGGGGGTCTTTGTTCCGGTCAATTCGACAAAACCAATCGGTAAGGGTGACTACTATTTCATATAATTTCAAGACTACTAAGAAATAACGCTGAAATACTTAAAATTATGCCTAAATGTAAATAATATATGTTTTTAAATGTAAATAATTTATTAATAATTATTTGTTTTCCGATACCAAAGTTCGATACTCCGATACGATACCGCCGATACTACCGATATCGCCGATACCAATACTCATAGGAATAGTCCGAAACCGATTCCGATACCGATACCGATTGTGAACCTTGACCGATAGTGCAATACCGATACCGATACCGATACCGATACCGATAGTGCGATACCGATACCAAACTAAGTCAATCTATCTATTTCTAAATGGCAAGAGTCCACTTCTAGGATATGGGAGCTATATCCTAAATATCTAGTCTAAATTAACTTGATTAGGATACTAGAGTGTCCTTATTATCTAGCAAGCACTACCTTAGTCTAGTCACACTAGCGTTAATTACCTATAATTCCTACCATGTCTACAATCACACATTACACCCCAAGCCGTCATGCATGCTAATTATAATAGGCACATATATATGTATATCACAGTTAGATGTACAGACCATGAACCCAAACACTGACTTATGCAGATGAAGAACTCGCACTGTCCTTGACACAGTGAACATATACATTATTTAGCCAATATATAAACTAACGGATAACACCCAATATGGATAACACATTATTTACATTATTTAGCCAATATATAAATTAGATGAATTTGATAAGCAAAGCCCCCCGCCGCCCCCGACCAAAGCCCGCCGCCCCAAACCCTTGCCCAGCCCCCGACGCCCCCGCCCCAAGCCCGCCGCCCAGCCCCCGACGCCCCCGCCCCAAGCCCGCCGCCGCCGCCCCAAGCCCGCCACCCAGGCCCCGACGCCCCCGTCCCAAGCCAGCCGCCCAGCCCCCGACGCCCCCGTCCCAAGCCAGCCGCCCAGCCCCCGACGCCCCCGCCCCAAGCCCGAATGTCCACAAGCCCGCCGCCCCCGCCCCAAGCCAGCCGCCCCCGACGCTCCCGCCCCAAGCCAGCCGCCCAACAACCGACGCCCCCGCCCCAACCCCGAATGTCCCCAAGCCCGCCGTGAGAGACACCACGACACAGAGAGAGAGAGAGAGAGAGAGGAGATTACCTTCGGGAGAGAGAGAGGAGAGGACGCCGTCGCCGTTCACGAAGCCGCGAGAGAGAGAGAGAGAGAGAGAGATTGAATTTGGGAGGAATGCCAAAAGTTCCCTCCGTCTTTTCATTTAAGTCTGGAACGCTCATTTAGCGACGGAAGGGCGACTGTTACATATCCGTCGCCAGGCCGTCGGTATTTATTGATTATCCGACTGATTATCCGTCGCTACGTAGTCGAAGATATGTCCCGCCAATTATCTACACAATTCCCGCCAAATAAACGACTACGTGGCGACGGATGAAGAACCGTCGCTAATACACCGACAAGCTAGCGACGGATGTGCGACCTTTCCTGCTCTTAAAATTAAAATAAAAATGGCAAATGTTTATGGTCGGTAATCAGTCGCAGAGCGGCCACTAAACCGTCGCTAATACCGACGGAATAATTCCGTCGCTAAACCTCCGTCGCTAAATGAGCGTATTTTGGTAGTGAATGGCCAGTTAAAAATACATGATACATATAATCAAGATACAGGTGCCAGATACCATATACAAAAAAATTAAAAATTTATGTATTCCGGGAAAGGGGAGTGATATCTCTACCCTCCTTAGAAAAATTATGTCCTAGAAATTTCGATAAGGCTAGTCGATCACGCTCTCAGATCACGAATATCAGGGACATGATGGACATCTTTGAGAACAAGAACTGCACCCGTCTTTGTCCCCACATTCTCATCTCCAATGGCAACCGCCTTCGACAAATCTTCGTTGTCCATCTTTAACACTTCACAATCGTCTGTCGTGTAAGTGACAAATAATGCCCTATTGTAAGATAAGTGTGCTGAAGCAATCGTGTCCACCAGCCAAGAATTGTTATCGCAATCGAGGTTCATAACAACCTCATCAACTACGACGATCACATCGCCTCCATGTGCCGAGGTTGCCATTGTAGTGTTCTCACTTTTGCTTTCCCTTACCGTCATTCTTCTCTACTTTCCAAGCAAAACAGTTTCGCTTGATGTTTTCCTTCTTACCACAATGGTAAAACTCCGAGTCCTTGTACTGACCTTTGGACTTACCTCTGCTCTTGTCTCTACCATCACCTAGATTTCAGCTTTTGTCCCTTCCGCGGCTCTCTGAAACTAGCGCCTCGGAGTGGGATGTGGATGAAGACCCTGAGAACATCTTCGTATCTCTTCATTTAATACTCTGCTCTTGGCAAACTTTAGACTGACCACGCCTTTAGGAGTAGAAGTGATCATAGATACTCGTACGGTGTCCCACGAGTCTGGCAATGTACATAGCAACCAAATTTCCTGAACCTCGTCGTCGAACTTGACTCCCATCGAGGATAACTGGTCAACCATGCCCTGGAACTCACTCAAGTGATCCCTAATGGACACATCATCTTTGTACCGCAGGCCCATCATCATCCGGACTAAGAATAACTTATTTACCCCGATCTTCTTAACATACAAAGATTTCAGCTTATCCTATAGTGCCCTTGCGTGCTTAATACTAGTAACGTGATTATACATGTTTTCGTCAAAGAGCTGCCTTATGTACCCACACACCTGTATATGCTCGAAATTTCAGTCCTCTTTGAATTTACCACAGGGCCTCTCGAAAGCAAATACCGGCATATGCAACTTCTTGACAAATAGCAAATTCTTCATCTTGCTCCTCCAATAGTGATAGTTGGTATCGTTCAGGTTTACCATGTGCACCGGCTTCGCGTCCATCTATATTTTCTAGTTTGACTGTCAACTCCTGACAATTCTCTGAACCTGGCTTTTGATACCACTCTATTGGAAACAAAGCACGAAAATCATTCTCCCAAACCAGAGAGTCCTACGAGAGAACTGAGCAAAAGCAAAAAACTAAAAATGCCAAACATAAATCGCAGACATATTATAAATTTTTGACATAAAAAATTCGAATGGAAAAAATTACGGAACGATCGGAGTCTAACCTAGAAGAACATCCATAATGGAATAAAGAGAATACACCCTCTACAAGCTCCTCCCGATCCAAATGGATCACCACAACCCACTTGAAAGAAGAAAATTTGATTGTAGACTCCGAAGAACAAGAGATGTCGAAAAATTATTCGAAGCGATCTCTCCTTCACAATAGTCTTCAATCATTTCTCTATCTCAAAATTTGTAAAGCACTATTGCTCCTCTCCTTTTTTTGAGATATATTTTATGGTGAGAAAATACCTTGTATATATAGCCTCAAATCCACAACTAATTGAGGTATTCTACTATATGTATGAATACTCAATCTAAACCATTGATATATTCCTATTGTATATAGGAATACCCAATCCAACTCCATTGGGATATTCCTACTATATATAAAAATACCCAATCCAAATCTATTGGAATATTTCTATATATAGGAATACCCAATCCGACTCCGAAGTATTTTTCACATAGGTTGGGAACCCCACCCACTCTTAACACTAATCGCGGAATTTCAGTCAAAGTTAAATCTAATGGTCAATATTAGTATCTTATTTAAGTAAGAAAATATATAATTTATTGACAATCCAAAATATACCTAAGATGGAAGGTTATAATTTGCATGCAGGCCATAATACACGGGAGCCCCAATTGTAACTGCGACCAACCATGACTTCGTAGCTGTAAAATAGACTAATAAAGTAATCTTGAGCAAGCACTCTCCTTCGTCTTGTCCAATTCTCGAAAATTAAGTACTGGTTTCCCCAAATTCATGAGGATGAGGTTGTTTCTCTGCCATCAACATATACATACACATACGCACGCGCTAATATACGCAGAAGTTTAGTAGTAGTAGAAGAAGAAGAGATGGTCTTTATATTTCAGGATACTCCCCTCATGTACGTAACAACTAATTTTGCAGTAGGAAATGTTTCAAAATGAATGCCTGTGGTGTTAAGGATCACAAATACAACAGATAAAGTAGATTTTTGGGGCATGGGTACGCATTCAGGAAACCTATCATTTGTTATGTTCGATCGACCGATGATGAGGCTCGGAGATTCTCACCGCGACATTACCGTCTTCTTGCTGGCCAAGTCATGGCACCCGGAATGTAAGTTTTGACATCCCTCAATCGCTCCCTCTTTCATAGTGGAGATATTCATCATTGGCACAAACCTAGGCTCGTAAGTCTTAACAGTACTTAGGGTCTGCTTGGATTGAGGGTTAATAGAGTTAAGTGAGGAAAAGTTAAGTGAGGGAGAAATAAAATCATGCTTGGTTTGAGGGCGAAAATTTAGAAGAGAGGGTCAAGTGAGGGTTTATTTTACTCTCTTTTGTCTATATTTTTTAATCCCCACGGAGGGTTAACGAGGTGGATTGAGAGATTTTGTTTAAAAAAAAAATTATAAATATCTCTTATTTTTATATATAAAATATTATGAATTTTGTTTCTACATTTTTTTTCTTGTTTTCAACATGTTGTTCCGTAACTTCCTAATTTGTTAGAATATTTTGGCAAATTCTAATTAAAATTTCTTATGACATATGAAACTCTCGTTGAAAAAAAAAAAGGTGGCAATGCACTTGGAAGCAGCAGCGAGCTAGGAAGCTATGCCATATGAAACTCTGCTTTGTCTAAACACCTGCAGATTGGCCCTCGATGACTATTTCAGCTTCCACGACATCTTCCATGCTGCAGAACCGCTACAATATTACTGACACAGTAAGCCATGTCTTCCGAATTGGTCCAAATTCGAAGCTCATCACCGTTGCAGATTAGCAACATCTACCAGTTAGAAGTCGTTATAGGTTTTTTTTTTCATCACGACACTCAAATCATCTGGAAAACGAGAACAAAGAATACTAATTAGTCCTTCGATCACATGCTTCCAAGAACATTTGTTGAATCTCGAAGAGGAGTCATCTTGTGTGTGGGGGTGGTGGGGGTTGTTATTAGGACTATTTAGCAATAGGTTCTCGTATTATAGTTAAAATTAGAATTTGGGTCTCGAAAATGACCGACGTTAGGTTTAGGTCTCCATATCGCAGTTCATTTGCCTAGATGAACAGTAATTTGGAGACTCAAACTCTAGCGTCCCTAATATCCACTATTATATGAGACTCTATTACTAAATAACCCTTGTTATTGTCGTTGCCGATGAAGCATGTGAGATACTGCTCGTGTATTCCCATTTCCCTACTCGCAAATCCAATTGGAAGCAAATCAAATTATAACCTTACATATGATCAATTTTTTGGATAGTCAATAAATTATAGCTTTCTTTCTTAAATAAGATACTTAATATTCACCATTAGATTTAATTTCGTCTAAAATTCTACGGACATAAATAAATGTGCTCATTTGCTCAATATTACATGTGCTCATTGTAATATATATATATATATATATATATATATATATATATATATATATATATATATATTGTGTGTGTGTGTGTGTGTGTGCGCGCGCGCGCGCGCGCTCTTATTTAATTCTTATTGTTGGGATAGAAACTCTAGCTAGCTAGCTAGCTAGCTAGAAATGGCTAGCTAGGCTTGAATCGGTGGCCAATCTTCTCTCTCAACTCGAGCATGAAATGGCTAGCTAGCTAGAAATGACGAAAATGCGCAACTGACCTTATCATTACATATTCTCACACCACAAGGAAAGAAGGATACATTAGCACACGACTAGAAAAAACATAAGACATAGAAACAGATCACTTAGAGCTGGGATAGAATGAATACTCTAGCCAGCCATGCATGGCTAGCTAGCTAGGCTTGAATCGGTGGCCAATCTTCTCTCTCAATTCTAGCATGGATCGATTGGCACGCTCCGGAGCACAACTGTTTCAACCGTGAGGCCCGGTCCGAACCCCATCAGCACTCCCCACTCCATTCCTTCTCCGGTTGTGCTCTTTCCTTCGGCTGCCGACCTCTTCCTCATCTCGTCGAGAATGAAGAACACGCACGCACTGGACATGTTTCCGAATTCCTTGAGCACCTCCCTTGTGGCCCTTAGCCTGTCCTTGTCCAACTCCAACTTCTCCTCCAGCCGGTCTAGAATCGCTGCGCCACCTGGATGCGGCACCCAGAACATCGAATTCCAGTCGACGTCGACGACCCCCAGCGACCCGAGTCCGCGGTGTAAGCTCTCCTCGACGTGCTCTGCGATCAGCTCCGGTACGCGCCTGGACAGGCCAAAATGTAACCCTACCTCCCTCAGGTGCCCTTCTATGGTGCCCTCGGAGCCGGGGAGGATGGTCTCGGATGCGTGCATGAGGTGGTAGAGCGGGCGGTGCTCGAGAGCGGGGTCAGGGTCGGAGCCGACGATGAGGGCGGCGGCGCCGTCTCCAAATATGGCCTGGCCGACGAGGCTGTCTATGTGCGTCTCGCACGGCCCACGGAAGGTCGTGACGGTGACTTCGGAGCAGACGACCAGGACTCGTGCTCTGCGATTGTTCTCCGCCAGGTCCTTGGCGAGACGAAGAACCGTGCCACCAGCAAAACAACCCTGATACAATGCGGTGTAGGGTTGTAGTAACCATTAATGCATACAAAAGAAAGGTGTAGAATCGTCTATTGGTCACCTCCTCCTCACCTGGTGGTAGAGCATGACACGACGGACCGAGGGGCTGAGGTCGAGCAGCTTAATGAGTTGGTAGTCGGCGCCGGGCATGTCGACACCGGCGGTGGTGCAGAAGATGACGTGAGTGATATCAGACACTGGTCGACCCCATTCTTTGATAGCTACTGTGGCCGCAGCTTTGGCCAGCATGGGGACTTCCCTGATCATGATGTCCTGACGGTCGTTGAGAGAGGGAGCCTCGTATGAGCAAATGTTGGGGTACTTCTTCAGCATCTCCTCGGTCAGATGTATGTGTCGCTTGCGGATCATCGTCTTCTCACCTAATTCATTAATTCAAAATCAACACATGTTGAGTTTATTTATAGCTTCTTTTGGTAAGTAA
>JANAVB010021596.1:193675-226175 GCA_029216955.1 Iris pallida | reverse complement strand
ATGTATTGGTTTTCGTTTCATCATTGGGTGCCATCCGAATAGTAGCATCGGGTAGTGTAACAGCATTGGATGCCATCCAAATAGTAGCATCGGGTGGTGTACATGCATTGGTTTTCGTTTCATCATTGGATGCCATCCGAATAGTAGCATCGGGTAGTGTAACAGCATTGGATGCCATCCAAATAGCAGCATCGGGTGGTGTACATGCATTGGATGCCATGGACATGTGGACCATATTGGATTCCCAACATTGGATTCTCTTGATAACATTCTTATAAATAGTACGATGTTTACATTTGTATGACCACAACTCCTCTTACATTCTTCAGTTCATTTTTCATCTCCAATGGCTGCTATTCGAGGAAAGTCATTCAGCCAACAAGAGGACCAAGCATTGTGCGAGGCATGGCTTCAAATCTCTCAAGATCCAATACTCGGTACAAATCAAAAGAAGGATAAGATGTGGCAAAGAGTCGGGACGGCATTCAATGAAAAGATAGGGATGGAAGCAGAACAAACAGATCTCTGGAAAGTCGTATGGAATATATTAAGAAGTCTATAAACAAATTCCGAGGTTGCATACGACAAATCGAGCGACTAAATCAAAGTGGCTCTTCTGAATTGGATATAGTAAGTATTTAAATTCGAATTTGGTTTTCATTTTCCAATTTCATTTTATCTCTTTCTGACGCTTTGATCCTTATTTTGTTTAAACTATTTTGGTTAGTTTACGAAAGCTCTAACTATGTATGGAGAAACATGCGGGGAAAGGAAAGGATTTCAGCTTAATCATGTCTGGCCAATCCTCAAAGATGTTGAGAAATGGGCGGAACCAAAAGGTGCATGTTCAAATCAGGGGTTTTGTTCATCGGATGCGAACTCAGAGACCGCAATGGATGGCAACATAGGGAGTGAAAATTTTCCTACTATGGGTGATGACCAGTCTCCTACAAACATTTCAGCAAGTCGGCCTATCGGAAGAAAGCAGGAAAAGCTGAAAAGAAGGCAATCAATGGAGGGTAATTCAGAAGAGGATTATTCTTCTAACGTGCAGGAACTGAATGAGAAACGTGAGGTTAATAGGGAGAAAATGCAACAGATGATGATGATAAAACTTGAAAATGAAAAGATAAAATTAGAACTACGAGCTAAACAAGTGGAACTGCGAGCTAAACAAGTGGATCAACGTGATCGTGAAATAGCTCTTCAGCGTGATATTGAAGATAGAAAAATATTGAAGGTAGATTTGAGTAAGATTGTTGATCCAGAAGAACGCGCATACTATCAAAAGAAGAAACAAGAAATTGTTACCAGGAACGAATACAATGCTCATTCGAATGATTTGCAAGGATTTTCTCAGCTTCTTGGAGGAGCGAGAGGATTTTCACACTTTGCTGGGGGCTCCGGATATGTAGGAGGAAACTCATATGGAAATCCAGGTGGAGTTCATGACGGAGGCGACAATTTCGACAATATTAACATATATGACGATTAAATTATCAGTATTTTGTTTTTCGGTATTTATGTATGTTTATCTTTGCTTATTAGAATGCTATGTTTGAATGTCATTTCCTTCGGGGCGGGTTATATAGATCCCCATATGTTTTTATTATCTCAATTTGCATTTTACCTTTAATTTTAAAAAATTATTATTTTAATAATATAATAAAAATAGTAAATATTAGGCTTATTTTAAAGCGCTCGACGAGACCTTTGTAATTATAAAATTATTAAATTAAAATACTTTAAGTTACCATTAATAATAATGGAATGTTTAGTTTATCGTTAAATTAAATGGAAGATGGAGGGGGGAAATGGAGAGATGGGTTGGAGCTCCCTCCATTTTCCACCCTCCATAATTGGAATATTCCCGGAATATTCCTCCCCATCCCTCCAAATTTGGAGGCATGGGTTGGAGATGCTCTAAAGTGTCATATTTTATCCAACTTCTGGGGAGCTTGTCTATTCTAACTTTAGTTAATATTTTTAATTAGTTAATATATATGTTGAATATATATATATATATATATATATATATATATATATATATATATATATATATATATATATATATATATATATATAGACACACACACACACGTGTTTTGTACGTATTTCAACATTATTTTAATTAACTTAGGAATACTCTTTAGGAAGACTAAAGGGTAGTCTTCGTAATTAATAAGTTGTCCTTATTAAAATTAATGAACCACTTTTAATTAGTATAGACATGTAAGATATTTTCGGATATATATATATAAGTGAAAATCCCATATGCATTTCTGATGCACTGTCCTCTATAAAATTTTGCACACTTTTCTCCATAGTTTCCCAAAGAAATTTGTATCACACTATTATATAATTTAGTACTTAATTGTTCTTTGAAATTAGCTTTCAAGTAAGTCAAACGGAATTAATTACTGATAGAGTGCCAATACAGTTAATTTGTTTTTCTTATGCCATGTACTCTGCCCTACATATTGGAGAATACTCAAAATTTATAAACAATGTTTTGTTGGTGGTTGTTTGAACTTAAATACTTCAACATGGAGCGGCAGATCAATCTTCACTAGCTAAATATACAAAGTATTACAAGACGAGGTTTCGTATATTTTCTTACAACCCAATCCTACAACAGATTATTCCGTCACAAATGAAATTTCTCAAATATCCTTAAAACATAATAGGGACAAATAAAAAAAAATCATCTACACGATAAGATCTGAAAAACTGATTAGGTTTATATATATATATATATATATATATATATATATATATATATATATATATATATAGAGAGAGAGAGAGAGAGAGAGAGAAAAAGTGTAAGGGAGGTGCCACCTCACCGTGAGGTGGCACCATGTCACCCCCCATGCTATCATCATGCACATCATCCTCTCTCTCTCTCTCTCTCTCTCTCTCTCTCTATATATATATATATATATATATATATATATAGGGAGCGGATCGGGAGCCCCGCCCTTAGAGCCCCGTCGAAGCCCCCGCGATCCTTAGCCGTTGGATCGTGCGGGCTCGCGCGGGCCCCACGCGGGCCCCGCACGATCCGATGGTGCAGGGGGGGGGGGGGGGGGGACGGGACTTCGACGGGGCTCCGCGGGCGGGGCCATTGATCCGCTTCCATATATATATATATATATATATATATATATATATATATATATATATATATGGGAGCGGATCAAAAGTCCTCCTTAGAAAATCCCCTAAAAACCTTCCTTCACTCTCGGCCGTAATTTAATGTTAATATTAATGTTATATTAATGTTAATATTAATTTTTATTTTTATATTAATTTTAATGTTAATATTAATGTTAATATTAATTTTAATGTTAAGTTTAATGTTAATTTTTGTATTTAATGTTAATATTAACATTAATATTAACATTAATATTAAATTACAGTCGAGAGTGAGGAGTTTTTTAGGGGGTTTTCTAAGGAGGACTTTTGATCCACTTCATATATATATATATATATATATATATATATATATATATATATATATATATATATATATATATATATATATATATATATATTATTTTATTTTTTTAAAAACCAAGCGGCCGTGTCAAAGACACCCAGCCACACACACACACACACACACATATATATATATATATATATATATATATATATATATATATATATAATTACTAAAATAATTTAAAATATAATAAGTATATGGATAAGGACGTTGTAGGTTTTTAATGTAGAAACTAATTGTTAGAAGAGAAACTGAATTTTTTTTTAAAGAAAATTGAGGAAAAAAGAAACTGCTACTACGAAAATATCAGACAGTCTGACATTTTGCTGCAAAAAGTAAGTTTGTCTGATCTATTTTATCTCTATAGATTTTTATTAGAACCGTTCAGCAATTTCATAAGAATTTGGTATTCTATATAAAACTTATAAATTTTTTTGTTTAAGAAATATATTATTTATGACAAAGGTCAAGCGTAGATGTACTCTAGATTGAAAATTCAAAGTTAACACCTAGAGACCCTAAAGACCCTTGCTTTCTTTTTACAAAAGAATATGCTATGAAGATTATACTTGCACAACGGATATACTTCATATGTGAGGATGATCGGTTATAGAGAGATGAATACTCGTTATCTATGAGAGATACGAGGTTGATGACTCGGTCTCTACAAGAACACGAGTTCAAGTCACGGTCTCTAAAGAGAATCGGAGTTGATGAAGGCAACTTTGCTGGGGTGATAAAGATCATCGTTGCTCAAACAAAGATTCGTCATATTGCGATCTGCTCCCAGGAACCAGCAAGTTCGAAAGAACTTATGGAACGCTCGTTGTTGCCTCCTTTCACAAACTCAAAGAACTCCAATGGCAGCAGCGGCGCAGCTCTCTTCGTCTCTTTATTTCAGGATAAGTCCTCAATAAAGGCACCGTCATGCTCCAGTACCGGAATACTAGGGGTAACTAGGCCAGCTGCACCATATGAGGTATGCAAATGTCATACGACGATCGTAGCTGTCAAGAGACAAGGGGTGCATCAAGTCTCCTATGGACTTATAGAGCATCTATTTCTCAATCAATCAAAACAAGAAGCAGTAAATAATGATCATATAAGACAAAGCAGAAGGGCGTCCCCGACGCTTCATCCACTACTAAAATCTGCTCCATTAGCGACGTAAATTTAGCGACGTTCGTATAACGTCGCTAGATTGTGCACATTAGCGACGTTTAATTGAAACGTCGCTAATAGTCGCTACTAGCGACGAAAATAACGACGTGACAACGACGTATATTAGTTACATGAGCTAGTCGTCGTGAAACGTCGCTATGACGTCGCTAATAGCGACTAATTTAGCGACGTTACAATGAACGTCGCTAAATTCTAATTAAATTCCCCCCAAATGATTTATTTTCCCCCATTTTACTCTCTCACTCTCTCCTTCCCCCCTCCGGCGCTCTCACTCTCTCCAGCGCTCGAACTCTCTCCGGCGACTCTCCTCCCTCTCCGGTACGTGACTCCCCTCTCTCTCTCTATTTTGGTTGTTGATGGTTGGGGGGGTACGGGTGGCTCGGGAGGAGGGGCAAGGGGATGCGGGTAGTGGGGGGGTGAGGAATGGTCCGATGGGGGGATGAGGGGCAGGGGGATGCGTGTGGTTGGATGGTGAGTGGAGGGTGGCTGGGGGGTAGGACAGGGGGTGAGGGCGGCTGGGGTGAGGGAGGGGGGCTGGGGGGAGGGGAGGGGAGGGTTCGGGTTAGGGGTGGGGGTGTGTGTGGGGGGGGGGGTGGGTCTGACGGGTGAGGGCGGCTGGGGTGAGGAGGGGGGCTGGGGGAAGGAAAGGTTAGGGTTCGGGGTAGGATTAGGGGTGGTTGGTGGGGGAGAGGGGAGTAGGGGAGGCACTACCAGAATAAGTCATTTTAGCGACGCCTAAAGACGTCGCTAAAACTCCTAAAGGCGTCACTAAACCAGTTAGCGACGTTTTTCTCTTGTCACGGAAACCTTAGTCGCTGTTTGAAAAGACGTCGCTGATCGTCGTCAACACCGACGTTTACCGACATTTACCGTCCTTTCGTCACTGAAATAGTGACGTTTCTGATATCGCTATACGTCGGTATTCCCTGAAAAAATTATCGACGTTTGTGATGTCGCTATGCGTCGGTATATATTACCGACGTTTTGTGATGTCGCTATACGTCGGTATATCCTGGGAAAATGAGGTAAAATCCTGGAAAAGTTTCCGACATCTACCGACGGTTACCGACGCATACCGACGAAACTGACGTCGCTATACGTCGGTATCCTGGCAATATATGCCAGTTTAGCGACGTCTACCGACGCAATGTGCCGTCGAAAAGCATTGGTAAATGTCGGTAGACGTCGCTAAATTTGAAAAAAAAAATTACAGTATGCAGTTTTTTTCACATAATCATTTTCTTCCTGCAGTTTAATCTGAAATACAATACACAAGCACATTTTATCCCTGGGTTCGCCGACCCCTTCGATGGAACACTCAACACCGATAAATTAACATCAAAATGAAACGAATCACAACATAAAATAACCAAAGTCCACACAATATATATAAACTAATATCCAAATTGTCATGGGTCTACACAACCAATAACCAATGTATCTATGCAACCAACAAACAAGTGTCATAAACAAATAAGTATCACAAACAAATACAAAAAAACAAGTACTCAAACACTCAATAGAAACAGTTCTAACTAGGACTACTGAGGATATGGAGCAGGAGGGGGCGCGCCGCGACGAAGGGCTAAGAAAAGCTCATAGTCCTCCTATGAAATCGACACCGATGAAGGAGGTAGTGACGTCGGTGGAGTTGGTGTCAATGAAGAAGGCAGTGGCGTCGGCGGAGTCGACGACGATGAAGGTGCACCCGGAGGAAAATAACGCTCCAACGCTGCAAGTCGCTGGTGGTATGAATCCATGGTAGATAACATTGTATCACTGCTATCAGCCACCGAATCCTGCACGAATCTCAGCCTCTCGCCCATGGTCATCTGTGATGCCTGTAGATCTAATACGCTACGCTCCGTCGATGCTCTAAGATCGGTGACGCTCCGCTCTGTCCGTTCAGTCACATTCCAGAGCTCCATAATGCTGCGATCGAGCGCATCCAATCGTGCTATAAGCGCAGGCTCTTCCGACTGGTGCTGAGACTGGTCCTGAATCCGTCGTAGCAGCTCGTCCCGGAGAGACTCCATCATCTGGTGGACTCGGGCAGACTCCTGGGACGGTTGTGGACCATGCACACTAGCGGGGGATGCCCTAGAGGACTGGCTCGTAACTAGGGCGCCATAGGATTCCGTATCGTAGCATGTACCCATACGGAGGCCACCAGCGGCGGACATCCACAGCTCGTCCGTCGACGGAGCTTGAGTGGGCTACGAGGAAGTACCGGCCTAGAAAGTATGGATAGTACTCTATGATTTCTAATCTCTAATTAATGTACTTATTATTACTAACTACATAAATATTTATTTATATGCATATTTACTAAGTTATATTAAAATTAACACGAAGTATTATAATTAACAAATAGTATTATAATACTTACATAGGCAAGCTCGGCCCTCTCGTCAATAAGGCCTTCGTCCTTCCGATGGATGGCAGGAATATGGTCACCATGTCGGCGTTACCGACCTTCCTTACCTGTAATTAAATATATTATCTTAGAAATAATTTATCGAATTTGTATTAAAATAATATTTCTGAAAGAAAAATACATACCAGACGACGGAAATGTTTCGTCATCGAAATCGACCCACCACACCACTTCGAGGCATGCTGCCTAGCCGCCTTGGCCTTCTCGGACTTTTCCTTGTACCTTGGCTCGTTGAATCGAGCCTTCATCGCATCCTACTGATCAGGTGGTTCAAATGCCGCTCAAACGGGTACATCCATCGATAACCAACGGGTCCACCAATACGTGCCTCGTAGGAAAGATGAATTAAAAAATGCTCCTTGGAATCGAAGAATCCAGAAGGAAATACCTTCTCGAGCTTGCACAGTGTTACCGCAATATCGTTCTCCTGCTTTTCTAGACGATCGACGAGCAACTTACTAGAACAAAGATCTCTGAAGAATATGCTAAGCTCAGTCAATAGATCCGAAACAACCGGGGTAAGAATTTCTGAAATGCAATCGAAATTAACCTCTCCATGAATACGTGACAATCATGGCTCTTCATACCTGTCAGTTTGTTCTCCTTAAGGTCGACGCATCTTCTCAAGTTCGAAACATATCCGTCTGGAAATTTTAGATCTTGAAATCCACCTACAAAGTCTCATTTTATCCTCCTTCTCCAGTAAGAAAATTGCCTTAGGATGCTTCAATTTTCCATTCCCGTCCTCTATCAAATGCAATGCAGGACATCTACATATTTCTTCCAAGTCCAATATAGCCTTTGGATTGTCTTTCGTCTTCCCCTTTACATCCATTACAGTATTAATTATGTTGTCAAATACATTCCTCTCGATATACATGACATCAAGGTTATGTCTAATCAGATTGGACCTCCAATATGGCAGATTCCAGAATAAACTCCTCTTCGTCTAGTTATGAGTGCGACCAAATCTGTCACACTTGTAGCCCGTAGTAGGCTCTTCAATAGCTCTTGGTAAGTCTTTTACCTCTTTCCATATCGTGTATTCGGGCCACTTTGGCGGGGGATTAGCCTTCTCCATAACGTCACCACAAAAAGTACTTATGTTCCTCCGGTATGGATGATCCTTCGGCAGGAATTGTCGATGACAATCGAAGAAGCACGGTTTGCCTTCGTGTTTCAAACAGAAAGCCTTAGTGCGGTCCATGCAATACGGATATGCAAGACGACCATGCGTGCTCCATCCAGATAACATACCATAGGCCGAAAAGTCGTTGATGGTCCACATAAGTGCTGTCCGCATCTGAAAATTTTGTTTTCTAGATACATCGTGCGTGTTGGAACCTACTTCCCACAGCTGATTCAAGTCATCAATCAATTGTTGTAAATACACATCGATGTTCCTTTTCGGATTGTTCGAACCTGGGATAATAACGGTGAGGAACATATACGGAGTCTTCATGCACATCCAAGGCGGTAGATTGTACGGAGTGACGATCACGGGCCAACACGAATACTGGGATCCCGAAAGTCCGAATGGGGTAAAACCGTCGGAGAAGAGACCCAATCTGACATTATGCGGATCAGAAGCAAAATCTGGATACTCTCGATCAAAGTGCTTCCATTCTTCTCCATCAGATGGGTGATACAACACTCATTCGATCTGTTTCTGCTTATGCCAACTCATGTTTTCTGCAGTTTTCTTCACCATAAACAACCGCTGCAACCGCGACGTCAATGACAAGTAGTGCATCGAATCGGTAGGCTTTCTGGCACCGACAGACTTTTCTCTACCAGTGCCCTTGTAGCGATCGGTACCACAAAATCTACAGGCGTCTTCATCCTTGTCGTCTTTGTAGTACAACATGCACCCGTTGCGACATACATCGATTTTCTCTCATCCCATCCAGAGCGATCTCACCATTCTCTTAGACCGGTAGAAGTCTTTAGGCAACTTAGCACCCTCAGACAATATTTCTATAAGCAACTCCATAAGACGGTTGTAGCAATCTTGCGACGTGTTAAAATCGGACTTGATGCTCAACAATCTTGTAACCACCTCTAATGGTGAATGATCCTCACAACCAGAATATAATAGAGTCCTTGCATTCTCCAGCAACTCCATGAACTGTGCAGCATCGGCGTTCGGTGCCTTCTCAGGTGCATCATGATCGTCCGAATCGAAACTAGGCCCCGCTGCATCAAAAATTATGTTCACCAACCCATCGTCGTAAGCAGAATTGTTGTGGACATCCACATAAGGCTCATACTCCGATGTTAAAGATACAAGTTATTCGTGCACGCTCCACTGATAGTAATTCGGCGTGAAATCCTTTGAGTATAAATGATACGTGACTTCCACTTCTGGATGATATTTCAAGTTGGACATCTCACACACGGACACGTACTTAATTTTGGTACCGTCCATGTACTGAGGGAACACATTGGCAAACTGCAGGAACTGCTGTACACCCTCTATGAATTCATCATGCACACCACACATGTCATCAGGATGACGGTTGTACGTCCACGAACGATTCCGTAAGTAGTAATTCATATCCATATCCAATTGAGGATAATTCTGTAAGATAGATACATGCACATTGCAGTTAGTGAATGAATGTTAAGACAGTTTAGATATGGATGCGCAATTTAGATAGAGGTCAGTTTATACATGCATATTCCACATATTACAAACAAAGAATTTGAAGGAAGAAACAAAAACAACTGTGTTGGGACTAAAACAACTGTCTTGTGTCAAAGTGTCGTATCCGATAGACCGATACTAATCCGATACGGTCGATACTAAGTACATATAGTCGAGGAGGTGGATCCGCTGGTACATCCACGTACGATCAACAAAGTAACGATCTATTGCAGATTGGATGTGAAAATCTGTATCGTAAGACAAACTAAACAGAATTAATTCGATACCGATATTCTGATACTCATCCCAATTTCTCTCCAATCTCTTGTAAAAAAGGTGTCTGGCGAGGTATAATAGTACTTGTAGGAGTACAAGACACCAACTGTCCAATATCGACCCTTTGGGTCTATAAGAGTTACTTCACTCAATTTGTCAAGACAAGTAAAACTTTTTAAATTAATATCCAATATCGACCCTTCGGCCTGTGCTTGAGCAGTATCCTAATTCAAACTATTTATCCTAACTAATAAATTAATATCCTTCTTTAACATCTACTAACTCTCATATTCCTTCTAACATAAACTAATATCCTAATCTAAACTAACCCTTTACCTGAAACTAATATCTAAACAATGCTAATCATGAACTAACACCCTAACCTAGAAGTCCACACTGCTCAAGCACAGGCCAAAGGCCAATGTTGGACAGTTGGCGCCATGCACTTCTACAAGGCAAAACCAAATGTTGATGGTATATATACCGTTAACATTTAAAAAGTTTACTTGTCTTGACAAACTGAGTGAAGTAAATCTTATAGACCGAAAGGGTCGATGTTGGACAGTTGGCGTCATGCACACTTCTACAAGTACAATTATACTTCGACAGACACCTTTTTTATAAGAGGTTGGAGAAAAATCATTGAAATAGAATCCCAAGTAATCATGATACAGCAAGTGGTAATAGTATATCACATGACATGACCATATAACCATAGTGTATCAGAATTGACCACACAGAAGACTTAGCCTAATTAATCTCCATAAAATAAGTGGTAATAAGTCCATAATTAATCTCCATAAAACAAGTACAGCTGGTAAAAAGTCCATAATTAAGTCCATAAACTCATCTCCATAAAACAAGTACATCTGGTAATAAGTACTAATAGTCCAACACAAAATATATCCATAAAACTATACTAATGACGACCACGCAGCTCACGCATACGCTCAATGATACCATCACGCAACATCTTCTTATAAGTGTGATCGACGGCGGGAAAGCGCCATTCCACTGCAGGTGTTGGACTAATGGAACTCCCGGTCTCACTAGCTACCGGTGCCACTTCCTCCTTAACAGTAGGAGGAGCCACCTCAGCAATCTGTGTTTTCTTTAAACGACGTACCGCTGTCGGGTCATAGATGCCATCTGGTAAGATCGATATTCACAGAGAATATAATTGTAACATAAGCAAGCTAACTAAAGGAACCATGCATCATCTCGTTTGAGTACATTTTCGAAAGCAGATAAAAAGGTTACATTTCAAACCCAGTTTTCATTTTCGAGACCTACTCTCAGTTAACATATCATGCAACTCAGTTCATATATATACATTACCCAAGCCTATACATATTTCATTCAATCCAAAATGACAGTTTTCATGTATCAAAACCCAAGTTCCATTGTGAAATCTCAGTTTTCTTCATATGAACTGTAAGATACAATGAGTATACCTATTCGTACATACAATGATACACACAAAAATACCTATATATACTTTTTTAAAATGAAGAAAAAGTGTGTACAAAGGTTAACATATATGTGTAAGTGTCAAGGGGGTATCCACGTGTCCATAAAACTGGACACGAGTATCCAAAATACACAACATACATGTACAAGTCTCTGTCTCGTGTCGTGTTGTGTCCAGAGGTAGGTCAGACATAGGGCTTCATGTACAAGTGTCTGTCTCGAGTCGTGTTGTGTCAGATATGGACACAAGGTAGCAGGGCACAGTCATAGGGTTAGAGTTTACCTAATCGGGGAGGAGAGGGTCGTCGACGGGGGAGCAGAAGACGGAGGGGAGCTGGAGATGGAGGCCGAGGGTCGTCGAGGGGGAGCTGGAGACGGGGGGGATCTGGAGCGGGTCGTCGAGGGGGAGCGGAGGGCCGTAGGGGGTCTCCGAGGGTCACGGAGGGGGAGCCGAGGGAGGAGGAGGTCGCCGAGGGTCATCGAGGGGGAGCCGATCGAAGGGGGGAAGGGGTCAACGAGGGGGAGCCGAGGGAGGAGGAGGTCGCAGAGGGCCGGAGGCGGTCGCCGAGGGTCGCCAAGGGTCGGGGGCTGTGGGGTCGCCGAGGGATCGAAAAAAATGGGGGAAGGAATCGAAATAATGGGGGGAATGAAAATCTCAAACCTATATTTTCAATTGAGCGACGTCTTTATTAAATGTCGATAAACGTCACAAATATTATTGATATTAACGATGCCTTACTAAAAATGTCGATAAACGTCGCTAATATTAGTGATATTAGGGACGTTCACCGACATATCCGCGACGAACGTTTTTTAATACAAAACGTAGTCGCAATACACCGCCTAACGCGCCAAAAGTGACGTCTTGCGACGATATATAATAACGTCGCTAAATTATTAAAATATAGCGACGTTTTTTATAAGCGTCGCTAGTTGTATGGCTAAAATAACTTATTCTGGTAGTGAGGTGAGGAGGGTTGGGGAGCGGAGGGGGGCTGGTGGGGGAGGGGTTAGGGATAGGGTTCGGGTTAGGGTTAGGGGTGGTGTAGGGGGGGGGGGTGCGGGGGAGGGGGGGTTGGTCAGGGGCACCGATAGTGCCAAAAAATCTGATAATTCCCACACAAAAAAATCTGATACTCCGATTCGAAAGCACCGATAGTGCCGATATTTGTAACAAGTAGTTTTGTTGGTTGGTTAGTTGGTAACATTTTATTCATGAAATGGGTTGAATTGGTATTATTCTAGATATGGAAATCCAACCCATTTCCCTCGGCAATGATGATACGACAACCTATCACTATATATTTTAGTAGTAGATGATGTCTTAGTATTACATTATGTGGGTTCATCTTGATTCTGTTATATCCTTCATATACTAGATTCGATAAGAACATATACTACACTATATGTACAGAACATAGATGATTCACACTATGTATGCTAGATTGAATTTTGGGTTGTGTTCTGAGCCATCCGTTCTCACCCTTAAAACAGATATGAATTAGTACTGTATGTTAATCTTTGGGTTGTGGGGGAGAGTGAGGATCCGACGTGCGGCGGCGGCATGGGGGCGGTGGGGGAGAGTGAGGATCCGACGTTCGGCCTTCGGAGAGCACCCGGCCACTCGTACAGAGAAAAAAAAATCAAGTTGGGAGAGAGAGAGAGAGAGAGAGAGAAAGGAGAGGAAGGAAAGAAATAAATATGGGATGCTTCTTATTCTCCGGTCCCACCACCACATTAAAAATAAAATATTAGAAGCTGCTTTGATTGGGACAAATCAAATAATTTGTGATGGAGGGTTGGGATGGCGCCACATCACCGCCACCCTCATTTGAGAGTGAGGTGCCATCCCACCTCCCTTATTCTATATATATATATATATATATATATATATATATATATATATATATATATATATATATCCGATCATCTTCACATATGAAGTATATCCGTTGTGCAAGTATAATCTTTATATATCCGATCATTGCTTTCTTTTTACAAAAGAATATGCTATGAAGATTATACTTGCACAACGGATATACTTCATATGTGAGGATGATCGGATATATATATATATATATATATATATATATATATATATATATATATATATATATATATATATATATTATATATATATACCTAAAGACCCTTGCTTTCTTTTTACAAAAGAATATGCTATGAAGATTATACTTGCACAACGGATATACTTCATATGTGAGGATGATCGGATATATATATATATATATATATATATATATATATATATATATATATATATATATATATATATATATATATATATATATATATATATATATATATATGTGTGTGTGTTATTTTTGAAATAGATCGTTAGATGAAAATCTCGATCTCTTATAGAGAGATGAATACTCGTTATCTAAGAGAGATACGAGGTTGATGACTCGGTCTCTACAAGAACACGAGTTGAAGTCACGGTCTTTAAAGAGAATCGGAGTTGATGAAGGCAACTTTGCTGGGGTGATAAAGATCACCGTTGCTCAAACAAAGATTCGTCATATTGCGATCTGCTCCCAGGAACTAGCAAGTTCGAAAGAACTTATGGAACGCTCGTTGTCGCCTCCTTTCACAAACTCAAAGAACTCCAATGGCAGCAGCGACGCAGCTCTCTTCGTCTCTTTATTTAGGACAAGTCCTCAATAAAGGCACCGTCATGCTCCAGTACCGGAATACTAGGGGTAACTAGGCCAGCTGCACCATATGAGGTATGCAAATGTCATACGACGATAGTAGCTGTCAAGAGACAAGGGGTGCATCAAGTCTCATATGGACTTATAGAGCATCTATTTCTCAATCAATCAAAACAAGAAGCAGTAAATAATGATCATATAAGACAAAGCAGAAGGGCGTCCCCGACGCTTCATCCACTACAAAAATCTGCTCCATTAGCGACGTAAATTTAGCGACGTTCGTATAACTTCGCTAGATTGTGCACATTAGCGATGTAGCCTCCCTTCCCGGAATTTTGAAATTTTTATTTATTTTAATTAAAATGGTGATTTTTAGTTTTTATGAATAATTATTTTAATTAATTATTACGGTAGATGATTTTAGCCATGCTTGAGATTTGGAGTACAAGGTGACTAGGAATTATGGCACGGGTAGTGCAGTGGTATGCTTTGACTAGTGTATTAGCCCTAGTAGAGAAGGCCGAGCCATAGTGATGTCCTAGCTAGGAAAACCAGGCCAAGTTGCGACGTAACCTTTATCGTAGATTATTTATTTGTTAATTATAATATTTAGTTTTAGGGAACCCGGTTGTACCAAACTAGTGCAAACTGGACCCAAACCAAGCCCAAGCCTATGTAGACCTACTTTTAGGTATGTACAAATATTTTCTAGCTTTTTTGGTAGACTTAACAATATTTTCTAGATATTTGGTTATTTATACAAAATGGGTTTTATTATTATTATTATTATTTATTGAGATTGTTATCTAATATTATTATTGTGTTGGTTATATTATTTATTGTCTAATAAATATAATGTATGTATGTTTATATATGTATGCATATATATAGAGAGAATATATATATAGATATATATATATATATATATATATATATATATATATATATATATATATATATAGAGAGAGAGAGAGAGAGAGAGATATATAGAGGATATATATATATATATAGAATATATATAGAGAATATATATATATATAGAGTATATATCTATTAAACGTGTATATGTATATATATTATTTAAATGTATATTTTATGGGTGTATATATTTATATATATATAAATATATATTATACGTGTATATATGTATAATATAAATTATATATAGGCTTTTATGTGAATGTATATATATAAATAAATATATGTATAATGTGCATGTGTATATATATATAAATGTGCATGTGTATATATATATATATATAAATATATATATATATTAATGTGTATATGAATATATATCTAGAATATATAAGTATTTATGTGTATGTATTTATGTATATAAATATATATTATGTATTTATGTACATGTGTATATATATATATATATATATATATATATATATATATATATATATATATATATATATATATATACATATATATATAGAATTTTATGTGTGGGTGTGTATATATATATATATATATATATATATATGGATTAGTGTATATATATACATATATATTCTCCCCAATCCCACAGTAGCAGCCATGCCCTTGGCCCATACACCCAAACCCAATACTAATGAATAAACCCCCAAGCCCGTCAAACCGAGCAACCCCCAGCCTAGCCCGGCTCAGCTACTGAGCTTCATCCCCACAGCCGGTTAAATAGAGCCAGGAAGCTAGGCCAAGCCCGGCCCAAGCTTTCCCCGAGCCCAGGCCAACAATTATATCAAACCGAACAGTAAAAAAAACCCGAGCAAAGCCTTAAGCCAGGCGCCGACCCCCTGTTCGTTCGAGTATTCCATACTCCTATATATGATCGAGAATAAACCCTAACCCGATCCCGCGCAACCACCCCGCCACCGCTGGGCGACCCCCGCGAGCGCCTCCGCGTGCCGCTGGCGGCCACCGTCGGCCGGCCACAGGCCAGAGACCGCGCGCGCGCGTGCGTGCGCGAGTAGGCGACAGAAACAGCGGTGTTTCGGGGCCAACTTCGAGGTACGTTTCTCCCCGTTGTCATCATTTTACGAACGACGAAATCCTACGGAGAGCCGATATAACCATCTAGGGACTCTAGTAATTAGGTTTTGATCAAGCCGCACGACCTGTCCTCGAATTCGACACGAAGTCGAGAGAAAAACCTGTCCCAAAACCGAGAATAGCAGTCCAAGAACCCCTGTTCGAGGATCGTTCCCGATCAATCCAGCGACTTATTAAAACCTATTTGAAGAGACTTTTTGACAACCTGTAGGGCTTCAAATCCCCTCTTGCGGAATTCGAAATCATCGACTGAGCGTCGAGAAATCGAATTCCAAAGTTTCCCAAAAATCTGTTTTCAAAACATTGAAATTGTTCCACACGACGTGCGTCACGCCAATCGGGATGACGTGGTCGCGAACCGAAATCATCGAAAGCTGCGTAACGGCTTCGTGGTCGTGTGGGCTTTGACGGAATTTAAATTGGTCGCGTGTGCGCGACGAATTTGATGCGTATCCGTCGAAATTCCCGTATCGTGCACGTTGTAAATTCTCCAATTACTTTGTGCACGTTCGTCAGATCGAGAAAAAACTTGCGCCAACAGAACCGTATCGTTTTTCTGGTCCTGCATGCCAAGTTTGGTCCAAATCTGAGACAGTCGAATCGTACGTCGTTTTGCGGGCCCTGCGGTCCCACTTTACGGGCGATTTTGTGCACGGCCCGCCGGAATCCAACTTTGGACATACGGTTGGGTTCGTATCGAAAAACTGGATCCGTAGACATGTAGTTTGACGACTTTAGAGACCGTTGACTCTGGCACGCTTTTCGGTGCAAAGCGGGTCCAACGGCGGACATCGTTTTTGTCCGAAATTATCGTTTTGCTCCTGTGTCCAGAATTGGACTTAAGGACAGGCGATCCTAGCTGATTTGACCCTTCTAGACACGATGGTGATATTTGTTTTATCATCCGACAATGTTTGTAGATATTTTCTCTAGGTGTCACCATTAGTTAGTCAATTCCTATTTTTTGTAATTCGGAATTAGTACAACCTCATAGTTTAATACTTAGAGACTAGAGTTGATCCCCTTTTGACCATGTTGACTATATTAACAAAAAGTCAACGATAGGTCAACCATTGGCTTAGTTTGACCCGAATTGAACTAGAACTTGACTAGTTGACTTAGTTTGACTTTAATTTTGACTTTAGTTGACCTAGTGGACTTGTTGATTTGGCCTTGACCTAGAAGGACCTAGAACTATATAGAATGCACTGTAGATTACTTTTATTTCATGTTAGACTCTTTTGTGACTTGTGATTGCTCTAAATAGGACACTGTGACTCCAGTTGGACATCTATATATCAGCGGCTTGGATTACCAGGCGAGTACATTCTCTGATCTTTTCATGCTTCTTTGGATATGTACTCTTGTTATAGACTAGTATACTTGATGCTGACACGACGTTCACACGGATCGGTACCCTATGGATCTTTTCATGCGATGTTATCCCCTCGGATACATCGAGTATGTCATGTTTCATGTACTTTATTATGTTCATCATGTACTCCATATATTCACTTTTATCCATGTGCACTCATATGTTATTCATGTACACTCATGAACATATGAGCTCCATGTATACAGTAGTTGTTATCCATGTGCAATAACATAACATGCTTCGATCCTTGTGTATTGGTTGGGGGCAGGGAGAGTGTAGTTGGTTATGTGATCATTATCCCCAGTAGTTGTTATCCATGTTCTTTCCGTAGTTGTATCCATGTGCAACCCAAGCTGTTTACATAACCAATTCATGCTCTGTTTTATGTAGAAGGTTATACTCTTTATTTATCATATTTATACCTCAGTTATATCTCTTTCCTGTTGAGTTCTCTTTACAACGATTCATGTATAGTTTTCTATAGCTTACTTTATATGTCCATTCCTGATATAAACTGTTGTGAGAGATATGTTCTCGTTCCTGTCCTGATTGGACCTGTTGATAAAATTTACAGGTACTTGGAGTTCACAGTTAGCCTAGAGGACACTGGTAGAGCTTGGAGTATTTACCTAGAGGTTGTTTATTTTTTTTGTATTGTTTGTTTAGAGTTGTATTGGAAACCTTATGTTTTTAATAGAACTTTCTTTACTATCACTCCTGATCTTCTCTCTTGTGGATCTTATCTATTTTATCGTGCTGTTATCTATCTTTAGAGTTGTGATTGAGATAGTATCCTTATGAGTTTGTCCTCCGTCTGGAGAGTATAGCATATTTTTTAAATGTGATCATGACCTAGAACAGCGTTCTACCGCCGACACTGCGGCGTAGGCTGGACGTACCCACGTCTCGTGCCCTAACGCTAGGGTGCGGGTCGTGACACGTTTTTAGTGGTGGCCCATGCAGGTCTAGATTCGCATTTGTGCGATTTCGTAGTAGCGCGACGACTTAGTTGTACTGCTACAAGCCTGCTATAGAGTATAAGAAATAAGGTGTTAGAATTAGATATACTCAATCACACTTTGAATCCTTGAGAGATTCCAGGGACGACCCTTGAGAATCTCACTACAAAATTCGATTTAAATTCATTTTCCTCTTGAATTTGATCTTGATTGGTTCATCTCTTTTGAGCGGATCTTCATCATTCCTTCCTTACCATTAATTCTTGTATTCCTATTTTCTTAAACTCTGTCGTACCTGCATACTCTGTAACTCTTGAGGCTTCGTATTTTTTATGAAAAGGTTGAGGAAGTGTCGTAAATCTGTAGCTCAGAAATGATTGAACTGGTTATCGTGTGATGATTTTATAGGAATCCAAAAGGTTGGATGTTAACATGGAAACTTGAGAATGATATGTGGTAAAGGTCTAGGATAAAATCAAAGAGATGTATACTACCAGTCTGGAAACAACCACACTTAGAGAAAACTTGGTATGAATAATTCGTAAGTGTATTTCAAAACTGATGAGGATATTCAAGGTCAACTTAGTTTGAGAACTTCAAAAATTTTGATTATTGATTCTCGGGCAGTTTTACCCTAAGGCTTTAAAGAAGATTAGTAATGGAAAAGAATTAATGGTATTCGATGAAGATATGAAATTGAACAAGATATTGCAAGGAAATGACTAGGGATAGAGATGACACAAGGCTATTGAAATTTGGACATTGTTGTGATTAAAAAAGAAATTTAGAAGAATAATATTCATGGGTGTATGTCGAAGAAAATATGAAGGTTGATTTTACAACGAAAAAAGTTTGTAAGGCCTAGAGGTTTTGAAAATTGAATGATACGAGAAAACAATTTAAACGGTTTAAAGATCTCATAAACTTGAGTTAGAGGTTTCGGATCTAAATTGGGACAATGTGAAGAAATATGAAAATTGATTTAAAATGAATAGTATTGATTCTTAATAAGAAGGGGATGCTTCATGAGAAATGTTTTGGAAATTTAGAATCTTGCCTATAATGATCATGCTAAGGATATAGATAACGGAAGGTTGTAAAATCTGGATGGTAAACATATGAGGATTGAAATATCATAGGGAGACCAGTAAGGTAAAGATACGATTGGCAATTATGATCAGGTGAACTTCAGGGTTCAGAGGCAAATGATACTTGACTTCCCTCAAATCTAGATCTTTATTGTGACTCTCTAACCGTTCGTAATATTTGAATAATGATTTTATCGTTCCTTAACAGTATTCTCTCTCTCTAGAACTGTATCCCTAAATTTTTTATTCTGTAACTAATTTTATTTCGTGCTTCAACTTGATCTCCTTTACTTTGTGTATTAATTATCACCTCTTGAAATTCCATTTTCTATTTTGGATCCTTGACATTTCTTACCATGACTTTGATATTCGGAGTGTAACACTAGCTGTTACCCTCCAACAAATTGTGTACAAGGCCCAGACGAGTCCATCTTCATATGGGCATATCGTGTCCCATTAAACTCATCTCCTTGTATACTATCCTATTGATATGACTTTCGAGTCGAAATGACTAACTATGATCTATACCATAATACCAACTATTTTTCGATTTCAATTAGAAATCCAACTTGACTCACTTCTTTTGACCCGACATGTGTTGGTGTTCTGCTTGATTCTTTAAATGCTCAACTTTGTACTTTATCTTGATGGCTTGACCCGTTGTTCTATCACCCTATTAGTTTATTTTTAAGGTGGGTAGAATGCCTCACTACCCAGCAAATCCTAGTCATTGTGAACCGCATTGATAAGTTCACTTAGACTATTTAATTTTCTTTCATCGTTATCCTTAATTATATTTTGACTACCTTATGTTGCTAATTTAGAACCAGTTTTACAAGCTTATCTTCTTTTCGAGCTTGATCATGACATATATTATTGGGGGCCGGCACCCACTAACATATTGTCTAATCAGAACCGGTGCAAGATGGTCTGATCAACCTATTGCACTTTGGTTCGCTTTTTATATATTATTCTACGTGGATGGAGACATAGTTAAACTTGTCCTAGAGTCTCATCCGCGACAGCCTTGACAATTCTCCTTTGAACTATTTTGTCGTCTATGAGTCACGTATTGTACTCAATAACATCGTCTTTGAACTCTTTATTGTCTGCCTTTCATATATTTCAGAAAGACAAAACACTATACTTATTAGACAGACCCGAGGTATCACATATAGCTTCCCTATCCAAAGTAGGAAATTGATTCAATTATATATCCTTGCATCAACCTTTAAATTCTAAATCCCTTGACCGACCAGTTGACTTGGTCATCCTTCTTATCATCCAATATATTGGAATCTTTTCAATTGAATTAAACCAATTGTGACATGGATTTCAAATCTTGGATACTAGCTCGTGCTCAGACTTCAATGACCTCGTTCTCTATCTTGCCCAACATTGATTCCTCCTAATTGATCAACTTAGATCGTATTGGGACTAAAATTTTCTATATATAATACAGTGTGCTTAGATTTTTTTTTTGTGTGCTATTGATGAGTCGTGATTTAAACTTTGATTTTCTTAATTATATTTGAATTTGTAACCCTTCAGAGTTAGTTACTAGTTACGTTCCTTGATAGTTGCCAATTTTATAAAGGTTGGTAGACTGCCCTACGGCCTTGATGATTGGCGTTCCCTTATCTTCCAATTGGACTCCCTAGACTGTTTGTATGTTTTATACCGATGACTGGCTAGATCTAGTATGACTTATACACCTAGGTGAGACATTCAACTCCTATGATTTGACCATGATCCTGCGCATGTTATTCTTCCTAATTGTATGATTAAAATTTTGTTTTTCTTAGAGACTTTGATTGTTGGGTGTTGACCTAGAAGGAGTACGACCGACCTAAATTTCGAGGACGAAATTATTTTAAGGTGGGTAGATTTGTAGCCTCCCTTCCCGGAATTTTGAAATTTTTTATTTATTTTAATTAAAATGGTGATTTTTAGTTTTTATGAATAATTATTTTAATTAATTATTACGGTAGATTTTAGCCATGCTTGAGATTTGGAGTACAAGGTGACTAGGAATTATGGCACGGGTAGTGCAGTGGTATGCTTTGACTAGTGTATTAGCCCTAGTAGAGAAGGCCGAGCCATAGTGATGTCCTAGCTAGGAAAACCAGGCCAAGTTGCGACGTAACCTTTATCGTAGATTATTTATTTGTTAATTATAATATTTAGTTTTAGGGAACCCGGTTGTACCAAACTAGTGCAAACTGGACCCAAACCAAGCCCAAGCCTATGTAGACCTACTTTTAGGTATGTACAAATATTTTCTAGCTTTTTGGGTAGACTTAAAAATATTTTCTAGATATTTGGTTATTTATACAAAATGGGTTTTATTATTATTATTATTATTATTTATTGAGATTGTTATCTAATATTATTATTGTGTTGGTTATATTATTTATTGTCTAATAAATATAATGTATGTATGTTTTATATTATGCATATATAGAGAGAGAATATATATAGATATATATATAGAGAGAGAGATATATATATAGAGGATATATATATAATAGAATATATAGAGAATATATATATATAGAGAGAGTATATATCTATTAAACGTGTATATGTATATATATATTATTTAAATGTATATTTTATGGGTGTATATATTTATATATATAAATATATTTATACGTGTATATATGTATAATATAAATTATATATAGGCTTTTATGTGAATGTATATATATAAATATATTATGTATAATGTGCATGTGTATATATATAAAATATATATATTAATGTGTATGTGATATATATCTAGAATATAAGTATTTATGTGTATGTATTTATGTATATAAATATATATTATGTATTTATGTACATGTGTATATATATATATATATATCTATATATATATATATATATATATATATATATATATATATATATATATATAATATATATATATATATATATATATTTTTTGTATATATATATATATATATATATATATATATCTATATATATATATATATATATATATATATATATATATATATATATACATATATATAGAATTTTATGTGTGGGTGTGTATTATATATATATATATTATATATATATATATATATATAATAATATAAAAAATATATATATATATATAATATATCTATATAATAATATATTATATATGGATTAGTGTATATATATACATATATATTCTCCCGAATCACACAGTAGCAGCCATGCCCTTGGCCCATACACCCAAACCCAATAATAATGAATAAACCCCCAAGCCCATCAAACCGAGCAACCCCCCTAGCCCGGCTCAGCTACTGAGCTTCATCCCCACACAGCCAGTTAAATAGAGCCAGGAAGCTAGGCCAAGCCCGGCCCAAGCTTTCCCCGAGCCCAGGCCAACAATTATATCAAATCGAACAGTAAAAAAAACCCGAGCAAAGCCTTAAGCCAGGCGCCGACCCCCTGTTCGTTCGAGTATTCCATACTCCTATATATGATCGAAGAATAAACCCTAACCCGATCCCGCACAACCACCCCCCACCGCTGGGCGACCCCCGCGAGCGCCTCCGCGCGCCGCTGGCGGCCACCGCCGGCCGGCCACAGGCCAGAGACCGCGCGCGCGCGTGCGTGCGCGAGTAGGCGACAGAAACAGCGGTGTTTCGGGGCCAACTTCGAGGTACGTTTTCTCCCCCGTTGTTTCATCATTTTACGAACGACGAAATCCTACGGAGAGCCGATATAACCATCTAGGGACTCTAGTAATTAGGTTTTGATCAAGCCGCACGACCTGTCCTCGAATTCGACACGAAGTCGAGAGAAAAACCTGTCCCAAAACCGAGAATATAGCAGTCCAAGAACCCCTGTTCGAGGATCGTTCCCGATCAATCCAGCGACTTATTAGAAAACCTATTTGAAGAGACTTTTTGACAACCTGTAGGGCTTCAAATCCCTTCTTGCGGAATTCGAAATCATCGACTGAGCGTCGAGAATCGAATTCCAAAGTTTCCCAAAAATCTGTTTTCAAAACATTGAAATTGTTCCACACGACGTACGTCACGCCAATCGGGACGACGTGGTCGCGAACCGAAAGCATCGAAAGCTGCGTAACGGCTTCGTGGTCGTGTGGAGTTTGACGAAATTAAATTGGTCGTGTGTGCGCGACGAATTTGATGCGTATCCGTCAAAATTCCCGTATCGTGTACGTTGTAAATTCTCCAATTACTTTGTGCACGTTCGTCAGATCGAGACGAAACTTGCGCCAACGAACCGTATCATTTTTTCTGGTCCTGCATGCCAAGTTTGGTCCAAATCTGAGACAGTCGAATCGTACGTCGTTTTGCGGGCCCCGCGGTCCCACTTTACGGACGATTTTGTGCACGGTCCGCCGAAATCCAACTTTGGACATACGGTTGGGTTCGTATCGGAAAACTGGATCCGTAGACATGTAGTTTGACGACTTTAGAGACGTTGACTCTGGCACGCTTTTCGGTGCAAAGTGGGTCCAACGGCGGACATCGTTTTTGTCCGAAATTACCGTTTTACCCCTGTGTCCAGAATTGGACTTAAGGACAGGCGATCCTAGCTGATTTGACCCTTCTGAACACGATGGTGATATTTGTTTTATCATCCGACAATGTTTGTAGATATTTTCTCTAGGTGTCACCATTAGTTAGTCAATTCCTATTTTTTTAATTCGGAATTAGTACAACCTCATAGTTTAATACTTAGAGACTAGAGTTGATCCCCTTTTGACCATGTTGACTATATTAACAAAAAGTCAACGATAGGTCAACCATTGGCTTAGTTTGACCCGAATTGAACTAGAACTTGACTAGTTGACTTAGTTTGACTTTAATTTTGACTTTAGTTGACCTAGTGGACTTGTTGATTTGGCCTTGACCTAGAAGGACCTAGAACTATATAGAATGTACTGTAGATTACTTTTATTTCATGTTAGACTCTTTTGTGACTTGTGATTGCTCTAAATAGGACACTGTGACTCCAGTTGGACATCTACATTATCAGCGGCTTGGATTACCAGGCGAGTACATTCTCTGATCTTTTCATGCTTCTTTGGATATGTACTCTTGTTATAGACTAGTATACTGATGCTGACACGACGTTCACACGGATCGGTACCCTATGGATCTTTTCATGCGATGTTATCCCCTCAGATACATCGAGTATGTCATGTTTCATGTACTTTATCATGTTCATCATGTACTCCATGTATTCACTTTTATCCATGTGCACTCATATGTTATTCATGTACACTCATGAACATATGAGCTCCATGTATACAGTAGTTGTTATCCATGTGCAATAACATACATGCTTCGATCCTTGTGTATTGGTTGGGGGCAGGGAGAGTGTAGTTGGTTTTGTGATCATTATCCCCAGTAGTTGTTATCCATGTTCTTTCCGTAGTTGTATCCATGTGCAACCCAAGCTGTTTACATAACCAATTCATGCTCTGTTTCACGTAGAAGGTTATACTCTTTATTTATCATATTTATACCTCAGTTATATCTTCTTTCCTGTTGAGTTCTCTTTACAGCGATTCATGTATAGTTTTCTATAGCTTGCTTTATATGTCCATTCCTGATATGAACTGTTGTGAGAGATATGTGCTCGTTCCTGTCCTGATTGGACCTGTTGATAAAATTTTACAGGTACTTGGAGTTCACAGTTAGCCTAGAGGACACTGGTAGAGCTTGGAGTATTTACCTAGAGGTTGTTTATTTTTTTTGTATTGTTTGTCTTAGAGTTGTATTGGAAACCTTATGTTGTTTAATAGAACTTTCTTTACTATCACTCCTGATCTTCTTCTCTTGTGGATTATCTTATCTATTTTATCGTGCTGTTATCTATCTTTAGAGTTGTGATTGAGATAGTATCCTTATGAGTTTGTCCTCCGTCTGGAGAGTATAGTATATTGTTTTAAATGTGATCATGACCTAGAACAGCGTTCTACCGCCGACACTGCGGCGTAGGCTGGACGTCCCCACGTCTCGTGCCCTAACGCTAGGGTGCGGGTCGTGACAAGCGAAGTTTAATTGAAACATCGCTAATAGTCGCTACTAGCGACGAAAATAACGACGTGACAACGACGATATTAGTTACATGAGCTAGTCGTCGCGAAACGTCGCTATGACGTCGCTAAGCGACTAATTTAGCGACGTTACAATGAATGTCGCTAAATTCTAATTAAATTTCCCCAAATGATTTATTTTCCCCCATTTTACTCTCTCACTCTCTCCTTCCCCCTCCGGCGCTCTCACTCTCTCCAGCGCTCGAACTCTCTCCGGCGACTCTCCTTCCTCTCCGGTACGTGACTCCCCTCTCTCTCTCTCTCTATTTGGTTGTTGATGGTTGGGGGGGGTACGGGTGGCTCGGGAGGAGGGGCAAGGGGGGTGCGGGTAGTGGGGGGGTGAGGAATGGTCCGATGGGGGGATGAGGGGCAGGGAGGATGCGTGTGGTTGGGTGGTGAGTGGAGGGTGCTGGGGGTAGGGCAGGGGGGTGAGGGCAGCTGGGGGTGAGGAGGGGGGCTGAGGGTGAGGAGGGGGGCTGGGGGGAGGGGGGGTTAGGTTGGGGGTGTGTGTGGAGGGGGAGGGTTTGACGGGTGAGGGCGGCTGGGGTGAGGAGGGGGATGGGGGAAGGAAAGGTCAGGGTTCGGGGTAGGGTCAGGGGTGGTTGGTGGGGGAGGGGCAGGGGAGGCACTACCAGAATAAGTCATTTTAGCGACGCCTAAAGACGTCGCTAAAATGCCTAAAGGCGTTGCTAAACCAGTTAGCGACGTTTTCCTCTTGTCACAGAAACCTTAGTCGCTGTTTGAAAAGACGTCGCTGATCGTCGCCAATACCGACGTTTACCGAAATAGTGACGTTTCTGATATCGCTATATGTCGGTATTCCCTGAAAAAATTACCGACGTTTGTGATGTCGCTATGCGTCGGTATATATTACCGACGTTTTGTGATGTCGCTATACGTCGGTATATCCTGGGAAAATGAGGTAAAATCCTGAAAAAGTTACCGTCTACCGACGGTTACCGAAGCATACCGACGAAACTGACGTCGCTATACGTCGGTATCCTGGCAATATGCCAGTTTAGCGACGTCTACCGACGCAATGTGCCGTCGAAAAGCATCGGTAAATGTCGGTAGACGTCGCTAAATTTGAAAAAAATAAAAAATAAATTGCAGTATGCAGTTTTTTTTCACAGAATCATTTTCTTCCTGCAGTTTAATCTGAAATACAATACACAAGCACATTTTATCCCTGGGTTCGCCGACCCCTTCGGTGGAACACTCAACACCGATAAATTAACATCCAAATGAAACGAATCACAACATAAAATAACCAAAGTCCACACAACTATATAAATATCCAAATTGTCATGGGTCTATACAACCAATAACCAATGTATCTATGCAACCAACAAACAAGTGTCATAAACAAATAAGTTCACAAACAAATACAAAAAAGTACTCAAACACTCAATAGAAACATCCTAACTAGGACTACTGGGGATCTGAGCAGGAGGGTGCGCGTCGCAACGAAGGGCTAAGAAAAGCTCATAGTCCTCCTGTGAAATCGACACCGATGAAGGAGGTAGTGACGTCGGTGGAGTTGGTGTCGATGAAGAAGGCAGTGGCGCCGGCGGAGTCGACAACGATGAAGGTGCACCCGGAGACAATCGCTCCAACGCTGCAAGTCGCTGGTGGTATGAATCCATGGTAGATAACATTGTATCACTGCTATCAGCCACCGAATCCTGCACGAATCTCAGCCTCTCGCCCATGGTCATCTGTGATGCCTGCAGATCTAATACGCTACGCTCCGTCGACGCTCTAAGATCGGTGACGCTCCGCTCTGTCCGTTCATCACATTCTGGAGCTCCATAATGCTGCGATCGAGCGCATCCAATCGTGCTATAAGCGCAGGCTCTTCCGACTGGTGCTGAGACTGGTCCTGAATCCGTCGTAGCAGCTCGTCCCGGAGAGACTCCATCATCTGGTAGACTCGCGCAGACTCCTGGGACGACTGTGGACCATGCACACTAGCGGGGGATGCCCTAGAGGACTGGCTCGCAACTAGGACGCCATAGGATCCCGTATCGTAGCATGTACCCCTACGGAGGCCACCAGCGGCGGACATCCACAGCTCGACCGTCGACGGAGCTTGAGTGGGTTGCGAGGAAGTACCAGCCTAGAAAGTATGGATAGTACTCTATGATTTCTAATCTCTAATTAATGTACTTATTATTACTAACTACATAAATATTTTTTTCATGCATATTTACTACGTTATATTAAAATTAACACGAAGTATTATAACAAATAGTATTGTAATACTTACATAGGCAAGCTCGGCTCTCGCGTCAATAAGGCCTTCGTCCTTCCGATGGGTGGCAGAAAGATGGTCACCATATCGGCGTTACCGACCTTCCTCCTGTAATTAAATATATTATCTTAGTAATAATTTATCGAATTTGTATTAAAATATATTTTTGAAAGAAAAATACATACCAGACGACGGAAATGTTTCGTCATCGGAATCGACCCACTACAACCACTTCGAGCATGCTGCCTAGCCGCCTTGGCCTTCTCGGACTTTTCCTTGTACCTTGGCTCGTTGAATCGAGCCTTCATCGCATCCTACTGATCAGGTGGTTCAAATGCCGCTCAAACGGTACATCCATCGATAACCAACGGCCCACCAACACGTGCCTCGTAGGAAAGATGAATTGACAAATGCTCCATGGAGTCGAAGAATCCAGGAGGAAATACCTTCTCGAGCTTGCACATGTTACCGCAATATCGTTCTCCTGCTTTTCTAGACGATCGACGAGCAACTTACTAGAACAAAGATCTCTGAAGAATATGCTAAGCTCGGTCAATAGATCCCAAACAACCGGGGTAAGAATTTCTGAAATGCAATCGAAATTAACCTCTCCATGAATACGTGACAATCATGGCTCTTTATACCTGTCAGTTTGTTCTCCTTAAGGTCGACGCATCTTCTCAAGTTCGAAACATACCCGTCTGGAATTTTAGGTCTTGAAATCCACCTACAAAGTCTCACTTTATCCTCCTTCTCCAGTAAGAAAATTGCCTTAGGCTGCTTCAATTTTCCATTCCCGTCCTCTATCAAATGCAATGCAGGACGTCTACATATTTCTTCCAAGTCCAATATAGCCTTTGGATTGTCTTTCGTCTTCCCCTTTACGTCCATTACAGTATTAATTATGTTGTCAAACACATTCCTCTCGATATACATGACATCAAGGTTATGTCTAATCAGATTGGACCTCCAATATGACAGATTCCAGAATATACTCCTCTTCGTCTAGTTATGAGTGCGACCAATCCGTCACACTTGTAGCCCGTAGCAGGCTCTTTAATTGCTCTTGGTAAATCTTTTACCTCTTTCCATGTCGTGTATTCGGGCCACCTTGGCGGGGGATTAGCCTTCTCCATAACGTCACCACAAAAAGTACTCATGTTCCTCCGGTACGGATGATCCTTCGCAGGAATTGTCGATGACAATCGAAGAAGCACGGTTTTGCCTTCGTGTTTCAAACAGAAAGCCTTAGTGCGGTCCATGCAATACGGATATGCAAGACGACCATGCGTGCTCTATCCAGATAACATACCATAGGCCAAAAGTCGTTGATGGTCCACATAAGTGCTGTTTCGCATCTGAAAATTTTGTTTTCTAGATACATCGTATGTGTTGGAACCTACTTCCCACAGCTGATTCAACTCATCAATCAATGGCTGTAAATACACATCGATATTCCTTTTCGGATTATTCAAACCTGGGATAACACGGTGAGGAACATATACGGAGTCTTCATGCACATCCAAGGCGGTAGATTGTACGGAGTGACGATCACGGGCCAACACGAATACTGGGATCCCGAAAGTCCGAATGGGGTAAAACAGTCGGAGCGAGACCCAATCTGACATTATGCGGATCAGAAGCAAAATCTGGATACTCTCGATCAAAGTGCTTCCATGCTTCTCCATCAGATGGGTGATCCAACACTCATTCAATCTGTTTCTTTTGCTTATGCCAACTCATGTTTTCTGCAATTTTCTTCACCATAAACAACCGCTGCAACCGCGACGTCAACGACAAGTAGTGCATCGAATCGGTAGGCTTTCTGGCACCGGCAGACTTTTCTCTACCAGTGCCCTTGTAGCGATCGGTACCACAAAATCTGCAGGCATCTTCATCCTTGTCGTCTTTGTAGTACAACATGTACCCTTTGCGACATGCATCGATTTTCTCGCATCCCATCCAGAGCGATCTCACCATTCTCTTAGACCGGTAAAGCCTTTAGGCAACTTAGCACCCTCAGACAATATTTCTATAAGCAACTCCATAAGACGGTTGTAGCAATCTTGCGACGTATTAAAATCGGACTTGATGCTCAAATATCTTGTAACCACCTCTAATGGTGAATGATCCTCACAACCAAAATATAATGAAGTCCTTGCATTCTCCAGCAACTCCATGAACTGTGCAGCATCGGCGTTCGGTGCCTCCTCAGGTGCATCATGATCGTCCGAATCGAAACTAGGCCCGCGCTGCATCAAAATTATGTTCACCAACCCATCGTCGTAAGCAGAATTGTTGTGGACATCCACATAAGGCTCATACTCCGATGCTAAAGACACAGTTTTTCGTGCGCGCTCCACTGATAGTAATTCGGCGTGAAATCCTTTGAGTATAAATGATACGTGACTTCCACTTCTGGATGATATTTCAAGTTGGACATCTCACACACGTACACTTAATTTTGGTACCGTCCATGTACTGAGGGAACACATTGACAAACTGCAGGAACTGCTGTACACCCTCTATGAATTCATCACGCACACCACACATGTCATCAGGATGACGGTTTTACGTCCACGAACGATTCCGTAAGTAGTAATTCATATCCATCCAATTGAGGATAATTCTGTAAGATAGATACATGCACATTGTAGTCAGTGAATGAATGTTAAGGCAGTTTAGATATGGGTGCGCAATTTAGATAGAGGTCAGTTTATACATGCATATTCCACATATTACAAACAAAGAATTTGAAGGAAGAAACAAAAACAACTGTGTTGGGACTAAAACAACTGTCTTGTGTCAAAGTGTCGTATCCGATAGACCGATACTAATTAGATACGATCGATACTAAGTACATATGGCCGAGGAGTGGATCCGCTGGTACATCCACTACGATCAACAAGTACGATCTATTGCAGATTGGATGTAAAATCTGTAGCGTAAGACAAACTAAACAGAATTAATTCGATACTGATATTCTGATACTCATCCCAATTTCTCTCCAATCTCTTGTAAAAAAGGTGTCTGGTGAGGTATAATTGTACTTGTAGATTACAAGACACCAACTTTCCAATATCGACCCTTTGGGTCTATAAGAGTTACTTTCACTCAGTTTGTCAAGACAAGTAAAACTTTTTAAATTAATATCCAATATCGACCCTTTGGCCTATGCTTGAGCAGTATCCTAATTCAAACTATTTTCCTAACTAATAATTAATATCCTTCTTTAACATCTACTAACCTCTCATATTCCTTCTAACATAAACTAATATCCTAATCTAAACTAACCCTTTACCTGAAACTAATATCTAAACAATGCTAATCATGAACTAACACCCTAACCTGGAAGTCCACACTGCTCAAGCACAGGCCAAAGGCCAATGTTGGACAGTTGGCGCCATGCACTTCTACAAGGCAAAACCAAATATTGATGGTATATATACCGTCAACATTTAAAAGTTTACTTGTCTTGACAACTGAGTGAAGTAAATCTTATAGACCGAAAGGGTCGATGTTGGACAGTTGGCGTCATGCACACTTCTACAAGTACAATTATACTTCGACAGACACCTTTTTTATAAGAGGTTGGAGAAAAATCATTGAAATAGAATCCCAAGTAATCATGATACAGCAAGTGGTAATAGTGTATCACATGAATGACCATATAACCATAGTGTATCATAATTGACCACACAGAAGACTTAGCCTAATTAATCTCCATAAATAAGTGGTAATAAGTCCATAATTAATCTCCATAAAACAAGTACAGCTGGTAATAAGTCCATAATTAAGTCCATAAACTCATCTCCATAAAACAAGTACATCTGGTAATAAGTACTAATAGTCCAACACAAAATATATCCATAAAACTACACTAATGACGACCACGCAGCTCACGCATACGCTCAATGATACCATCACGCATCATCTTCTGATAAGTGGATCGACGGCGGGAAAGCGCCATTCCACTGCAGGTTCTGGATGAATGGAACTCCCGTCTCACTAGCTACCGGTGCCACTTCCTCCTTAACAGTAGGAGGAGCCACCTCAGCAATCTATGTTTTCTTTAAACGACGTACCGCTGTCGGTCATGGATGCCATCTGGTAAGATCGATTTCACAGAGAATAATTGTAACATAAGCAAGCTAACTAAAGGAACCATCATCTCGTTTGAGTACATTTTCGAAAGTAGATAAAAGTTTATTTCAAACCCAGTTTTCATTTTCGAGACCTACTCTCAGTTAACATATCATGCAACTCAGTTCATATATATACATTACCTAACCTATACATATTTCATTCAATCCAAATGACAGTTTTTCATGTATCAAACCAACTTCCATTGTGAATCTCAGTTTTTCTTCATATGAACTGTAAGATACACAGTATACCTATCGTACATACAATGATACCCACAAAAATACCTATATATACTTTTTTTAAAATGAGGAAAAGTGTGTACAGGGTTAACATATATGTGTAAGTGTCAAGGGGTATCCACGTGTCCATA
>JANAVB010021596.1:0-114952 GCA_029216955.1 Iris pallida | reverse complement strand
ATATCCCTTTTCACCTCTGTCAAGTTTGAAACCGTTATTTCGTCGTTTATCATCAGAACCGGCCACCAAGTTACGTTTTAATTTGTACTGTTTTTGGACAGTTTTGCGACGCCAACTTCGCGGGTTCGTATCTCCTCCGTCGCAGCTCCGGTTGGCGCGCTACCAGTTCCGGTGCACAGCTGGTATAACCCTCTTCCTCCCCCATTTAGGTTTCATTTCAGTTTGAGCTTGTTAGGTCGGTCGAATTCGATGCCAAAGTTGTCGTTCGAATTCTTAGTGTTGCACTTGTAAAATTTTATTTTTGAACCCGGACTTCGGATTCAATTTCTGACACCACCAGTAGACTCGTGGCGTCGTTCTGGCATGTTTTCATATAAATTTGCTTGATTTGGAGAACGTGGGCCCTGGCACGCATTTCAGTGCAAAGCGGTCCCACTTTCTGAGTCAACGGGTCACTTTGAAATCGGCTCATCGGAATCCAATTCCGGATATACCGTTGAGTTCGTATCGTTATTCTGGACTCGTTGACGTATAATTTGCTAGGTTATAGTAGACATTTGTTCCGGCACGCATTTCGGTGCAAGTCGAATACCAACATCCGGGTCAACGGTCATTTTGAGGTCGGCTCATCGGAATCCAATTCCGGATATGCCGTTGAGCTCGTATTGTCATTCTGGACTCGTTGACATATAATTTGCTGAGTTTTTGCGGACATTAGCTCCGACACGCTTTTTCGTGCAAATCGGAATTTCAATGTCCTGGTCAACGGACCAATTTGAGATCGGGTCAACGGAATCCAATTCTGGATATACCGTTGGGTTCGTATCGTCATTATGGATTCGTGGACATATAATTTTTTAGGTTTTGTGCACTTTTATTTCGGCATATTTTTCGGTGCAAAGTGTGTCCAACGGCGGACATCATTTTGGTCCGAAATATCGTTTTGCCCCTGTGTCCAAACTGGTCTTTTAGACAGGCTATTCTGCTATTTTGACCATTCTGGACATGTTGGTAATATTTATTTTATCAGCCGACAACATCTGTAGGTTTTTACCCTATTATTATAATCCTTCTCCTTTTGTGGAATTTTGAGTTTCATCGATTCCGGTGATTTCACAATCACTGAAATTGAAGGTGTTGACCCTGTAGATGTTTATAGAGACTAGCTTTTACCTTGTTGACCTTGGTTGACTACTTTAACTGAACGTCGAAGTAGAGTCAATATTTGACCTAGGTTAGACTAGTTTTGACCCTGGTTGACCACAGTTGACTTTTTGACCAAATGTCAACCGAAAGTCAACCGTAGCCTAAAATTGACTAGAACATGACCAGAGTTGACCAGTTGACCCAAAGTCAACTGTTAGTCAACGTTAGTTAAGTTTGACCTAGAGTTGACCCAGGGTTGACCAGAGTTGACCAGTTGACCAAAGTCAACTGTAAGTCAACCATTGACCTAGATTGATCCAGTTTGACTTGCTTTGACTTGTCTTGACCTAGTTTGACCTAGTATGAGTTGATTTTACTTCCAAACCTTTATATTGATACAGTACTCCACCTATAGGTCCTCGAGGCACTGTTCTTGGACTCAGTTGACATATTCTACCAGATCGCAGGCGAGTACATTCTCTGATAACTTTTTCCCAATTTATGATAACTGTTATGATTCATGTACTTAGTGTAGATATGCTTATTCCTGACACATGGTTCTCACGGATTGGTATTCCTAGATCCCGACGAGAGATGTTTTCTCCTTCTTAGGTTGGGATGTATTGTGCAAGCTCCCTTGTAGCTCTTGCTCAATATATGGTCACTGATTCTAGAGAAGGTTAGCTACCTTCTCATTAGAATCCCGTGCAGTGACGTGTCCTGTTTGGATCCATTCTACCAGTTAGGGTAGGGGGAGTAGTAGCGTATGCCTGTGATCATATCCCCTTGCATTCTTGAACAGTGTGAGTCATATACCGCACTTATGACTTGCCAGGCCGGTTCTCGATAGGTACCCAAGCTGATCACAAGTTGAAACTACTACTCACACATATTGGATATATGGCTTACCTTGATTTTGTGTATATACCATGATTCAGTTCTACTTTCCTGTTCTAGCTCTAGCTCTACAGATTACCATGCCATGATACATATATGTACACTCCATGATTTTATTGTATATGCTCTATTTACAATCTTATGGCTTTTATTCTATCTTGAGATCTGTTATGAGATATATGTACTCGTTCCATCCTGACCGGATATGTTGACAAATTTTATGAGTAGTTGTGCCCTCAGTATTGGACTTCATGATGTTGCTAGCTGATATCTCACTATTCTTCTATGTGAGTTGCCTAGTAGTTATCCTTAGTTAGTCTTGTTGTTCCTTCTTTATCTTTCATGTCTTATCATTATTGTAGATTCTAGTTGTTCTAGTGATATTGTTATTATTTCTTGTCTTATCTTCCTTAGTTTTCGTGATGTGACATGAGTACATTTCTAGTTATGGATCTTTAGATGTTGTAGTTAGTATAGTGTACTTGACAGCGTTCTAACCGCCGATACTGCGGCATAGGCTAGGCGTGGTCCACGTATTTGTACCCGTATATCTGGGTGCGGGTCGTGACACTGCGGCGGCAGCAGCGGAAGCGCCGCCACCGGAGGCAGCACCGCCGAAAATGGAGCCTGAGCGTGCACCGGAGCAGCGTGGGATCTTGGCACTTTTCTCTCCATCATTCTTCCCTCTTCTTATTCTTCCTGTTCTTCCTATATATTCCAAGTAGTGAATCTCATTCTCTCCCAAACACAAAAATCTCCTTCTGTTGGTAAGTCCCTCTCCTATACTTTGATCTCTACTCCACAAAACCCTTCCTAACTCCTATATATCTTATCCACAAAAATCTCCTTCAGTGCAGGACCGAGCTTTTCAGTTTCGATGGATACAACACTTTTCTTTGACATCTTAGGTGCTGAGTACAACCATTCATTGTGATAATTTTAATTATTTCAGTCATTTATATTTTTGTTTGATTTTTTTTTGCAGGATCTATTATCTCCTTCTTTTTGTTCCTCTCACCTATGTAAGTATAAGTAATGGGTTATTTTGTAAGTTTATGGCTAAATTACATACTCAGTTTGCAGGAAATAAAAAAAAATATGGAAACCCAAATGGTATTTGCGTTATGGTTTTATTTTTTTAATAATATTTTTTTTCAAAACGAAAATGTCCCTTACGTTTAGGAGGTGTTATGAATATAATCACACACATATACAAAAAATTATTTACGTTATCTTCTTGGTGTTATGAATATGATTTATATTGTTATACACAAATCATTTATATTTGTGTATATATTGTTATGGTTATAACGTAAATTATATTGAAAAACCATATATACACAAATTAGGTTATGAAAAATCATTTACGTTATCTTCTTGGTGACTTGATATTGTTATACAAAAGAACCATAGATACACACACACATGTTTATTATTATTATTATTATTATTATTATTATTATTATTATTATTATTATTATTATTATTATTATTATTTATATATATATATATATATATATATATATATATATATATATATATATATATATATATATATATATATATATATATATATATATATATATATATATATATATATATATATAGTCCCAGTTTTATTAAGATTCATGCGATGGGGACGTCCAACATCATCTACCTTATCCTGTTGATTACTCAAATGTTTTATACGGAAGAGCCTCGAAGACATACGGAATTAACGAAATTCTAATGATAACGGTAAGCAGTGTCGGAGGTGTTATGAATATAATTTATATAATTATATTTATTATCTACTGTCACGAACAAGGAAAGAAGTCTTGGGTATTGCTGTTGTTGTTCTTAGAGTCCATTTGGCTTGTGTCCTTTGGAACCTATGTGTTCGCAGTCGACCACACTACGCCAAAGTTGAAGATATTGGTACCCTTTTATATGCTGTCATGTTTTCTGATGTTCGTGGCGCCTTTGGCTATACTGGTGAGAAAATTGGATATAAGTTGCATTAATTTCTTATTTTACTTTTATTGCTATATATAATATTTTTTTTCACTAAAAATTTGTGCAGAAATTGGTTTATTCGGCGCATGTCTTAGATTATATGCCTCTTCATATCTCATTTGCAAGTCTTTGTAGTGGGATTGTCTGGAGTATTTATGGAATAGTCGGCAAGAAATTCATCGTATTGGTATATTTATTCCTTTAATTATATTTTCAAGTTATAAAACGATCGTAAATAATGTTTTTTTTTCTTTGCTCTTAGATTCCAAACACGTTCGGCACAATTTCCTCGATATACCAGTTAATAATATATGCCGACATGCATGTCGCCAACTTGCATGCTGCGGCGGCAGCACGGAAGCGCTGCCACCGGAGGCAGCACCGCCGGAAATGGAGCCTGAGCGTGCACCGGAGCGCGTGGGATCTTGGCAATTCTTTATGGAAAGGTATATTTAGTTTTCTTCACCGTTTCAAATTACACCCATGATTTGTTCTAAAGAATAAAGTTTCTAAAAATTTCAAGACTTTAAAATATAATGAAAATGTATAGACAGCATATATAGGAAGAGAATGTATTCTTTAAAAATATATGTATTCGTTTCAAATAAAAATAGCTGTTGTAAAAATTGCGTTAAAAATCACCAACTTAATTTTTCCCAAAATTATACCAAACTCCGACTCCAGCCATTATTCTCTGACCCATAAAAACTTACCTCTCTACATGCACATAAACGCAATTAGCATTCGCATTTTAGAAAATAAAATTTGAAGTTTTGTTTTTGTTTAAAATAAATTCCAAAAGGCAGTTGTTATTTGAGTTTTGGCTTTTTTTTAACTCTTAAAACAAAGATATTAATAATTTAATTCTCTGTTGAAAAAAAAAATTAGTTAAGTTAATTAAACTGATAATTATTCTTTCTTTTCTTATTAGGCTTCAAGCGTGATCTGGTGGGTGACTTTTTGGATTATAGGTGGCTAATATATCACAAACGGGCGGTAGAATGCAAGGATTCAGATCACAACTTATTATCTTAGTTTTGGTTATCCCTTCCATTAATATTAGTAATATTAGTGCTAATGTAATATATATGTGTTATGACAACAATATTAGCTGATGAGGAGCAGAAACAATATATATTATTATTGCTCCAGGTGGCTTTTTTGTGCGATCTTCAACCCCTACCCCTCCCTTTCTTCTTATTAGATGTCTGAAGTCATTGTAGTTTTTTTAGTCTTAAAGTCTAAAATAGCAGGTTGTATTATATTTTCTTGGTAGTTTATCAATGTTAATCTCTGATAAGAGGTTTGTTCGGTCCAATTGCTGTTGGTGGATTGCAGAATTTGTGGCCAGAACTCTAATAATCTGTTCTCTAGTCTAAAGGAAGTTATTTTAGTGTCCATTTAAAGAATAGGATATTATTTTCTCGTCTTCTTTCCTCCATTTTGAGTGGAAGAAGTTTGATGACTACCCTGGTTTACTATCAGCTTGTATCCTTCATAATATGATTGGAAAATTTTCTAGATCAGGATCAGGATGTTACATGAGACAGTTGAGACATGTATAGATAGGGCACTAATTCTAGGTTGCATGTCTACAAGTTACTTGTTGAACTTCATCAGTCTTATTTGGTTTTGTGTGGTAACTTGTGTAGGGGTCTGCTTGATGGGAGTAGGATACTAGGATCCTACTATTGTTAAAGTTGAATTCTTAAGACTTACTATTAGTGGGGTAGGAAATGTTTCAAGAAAGTATGTCCATAAAATAAGCCTATTCAAGAAAGTATGTGTATAAAATTAATAATACTAAGATGGAAGACTCGAGTAGCAATATATTGCCATATTAAGGATAAAAAATAATCATATTGGAGAGAAGTTTTAGGTTTAACCAATTGATGAATGACACACCACCAGCAATAAAATGTCAAAGGAATTACTAAAAGTATGGGTGGAACTTGAAGAACTTCGATTGAGGTTGTAACATGAATATAATTTTTGTTAATGTTCGGTGAGCAATAGGTTGGAAGGCATTACGAGTGAACTCCCTTAACCTTAAGGAGACTTTCCTTTGACAACTTTCCAGAGTGCATTCTTCTTTGCTGAAGAGAACAAACTTGCAAACAGCCATTCCGACAAAACAGCACAAGCTAACGATACACCATACCAATGACCTAATAACCAGTGTAAATAAATAGGCTAACTATAGACCATACAAAAAGCCGTGTGCATCATCTTCAAAGCAACATCAATCTGCAATTCATGCCTATATGATTCCAATATCAGCTTTTTCTAGAGGTCTCCCTCAAGTATTTAACCATGACCTATGTGCAGCATACAGAACATACATTCTAACACAAAATGGACCCATTCTGATCCCATTTTTTTTCCCCAATTACAAGCGACCTTACACAATTTGGGAAGACTGAAATACAACTTCAGTTGGGGAAAAAAAAAACATACTCAGTAACAACATCAATGAACGCTCGAAAACAACAATAGACAAGCCAACCCTCAAGTACTGAAATATTAAGCAAAGCAACACTCTGTAACTAACTATATTATAATGGGTCACTCCCCTAACTGCAAGTATTACTACATGATGCAATATTCTGAAATAACAGCAAGCAGCCTAATTGCAGCAGGCTGCATACAAAAGCCAAAAAGAAGAAAAAAAAAATAAGGCAAGAATGATCCTGAAGAAGAGAAGGGGGGGGTGGGGGTGGGCTATAGTAATAGGTATTCGAAACTCCAAACTAGAACACTTGTAATCGTCTCAGATCACCATCGAGGTAGCAAGACTGTTGATCATCTATGTTTCCTCCCCTGGAGAAAAACCGTAGATAACTTTAGTAACTGATGATCATAAATAAAGTAGTTGAAAAACTAGCCATGGTGAACAAGGAGCTTATCATAGGAAGTTTATAATATCCAGTGCCTTGTGTTTGTAGTATACTAGCTACTGTAGTATAAATATTTATGGTCAATCTTTGTACTTGAGAATTTAATCTTTTAACATTCTATTACAGCCATTCATAAGGATCCTTATTTTGGCTGAAAGCTCCAGAGTTTTCATTTGCAACTTTTGGAATACACACTAGGGTCCCGTGCTTCAGCCAATCGTGCTGAACTGTAGATGCTTGGCACATAAAGTAGTTGATTTTTTATGGTAACTATCAGAGGAAGTAAACCACATCATCAACAGAATTGGTAAAAGTTGATGCTTGGCACAGAATGCTCCTACTGTTATTACAAATTTTCTTTTTTTTTGAGCTTTTTCTCAAAGACAGAATTGGTAGAAGTCAGCAAACTTCTATTCAACTGTCACAGAAAATCTACAAGCATGAATAGACCAAGGAAAAAGGAAAAAAATAATCTCCCTGTCTGTAACCTTCACAATTTAAGCTGAGATGGTTGTTTTTGCTACTACGGTGATTAAAATTTATGTTGACTAAACAAATTCAAATTTTCTGTTTCGAAATCTGCCCTAATTATAATGTGAAAACTAAGAAAGATGAAGTAAAGATGGCACAACATTTGAGGAAAAATCATGCATGTAAACATACAGCAAAAACAATTATCATGAGACAAGTGAAAATATGTTTTGTAGTTAATTCGGTCCTTATGTTTATCACTATTCCAGAAGTAAAAGTAAAACCCAATGTTTGGCCCACAATAAATGTTATGCTTCAAAATACTCCATCTTCAGAATTAAGCAAGGTTCTGAGTATTTCTCGAAACCGATAACACCAAAACTACCAAACCAACTGGTTCGACTCCCTGCATAGGAAGCATAGGCCAGAAAAGCCCATTAAACTACAGAAAAGACAAGTCACTGCTGCAACACCATTGCATTGTTCCAAAGCTATATTGCACAAATACATACACAGTTAAGGACATGATAGTGACAAGGACATTTCCAAATAGGTACAATAAGTTGTCACCTATGTAGCACGAATAGTGACAGATACGGGTACAGACGAAATGCACATTTATCCGCGTCCCTGCAACATAGTTGCAAAATAATTGGATTTGGTTTACAATCCAAGAATAAAGAAATTAAAAGCATATGAAGAATCGTAAGAGTAAAAAGAACTAACAAGGAAATGCTTCCCCACGCACAAGGGGCAAGACACTCTAAATATAATTCCAAAGTGTAGCAACACTTTTTATCTTTATTATTATCATCATCCTAGTCTTCACCCATTAGAATGTAGTCCGCTATGGAGCATAAGAAAGCTCCATACAAGATTTTGACAGTTTCATGACCGGCAGTCGACTTTGACATCAACCCTCTAAGTTGCTACCAAATTCCTAGTTTAGGTAGCTATGAGCATAAGGTTCATGCCATATAACCTAGGTGGACAATTGGCAAGTAGGCAATTTAAGGTATAGAACCGGCAGTCGACTTTTGCGTTGCACTTTAAGCTCATCCAACCAAGGAGCACCCTCCATGTTCCCCTAGACTTAATAAAGAGTCCAGACGAAGAGGTAAGATGGTACAATTATTTACCTATGGCATATAAATTATTTCCATAACCAAACTATGAGTGAATTCACTTCAAGAAGATGAAAATATTTAAATTGTTGATTTGTTTCCACAACCAAAAAAAAGGACATTGCTTGAGCAGATGGCAAAAAGGGTTGAAATTTGAAAGGTCCCAATTTAAGGTATGATGCTCATAATTAATTAATTATGACTAAGGCCTAATTGGTTATTAATTAATTATGACTAAGGCCTAATTGGTTCAATAAAGCAGAGTAACGAATCCAACAAAGGATAACAAGAAGCATGTGTAATCTTATGGAGTAAATGACTTACTGAGCCCACATAATCATCCATACTTGACTGCTTCTTTCTCTTGAAAGATGTCAGTGCAGGAATCTCCGTAGCTTGTGACTTTGTCACGGACTGCTTTTTTGGTGTCAGATTCTACAACCAAAAATAGTATGAACATATGCATAGTAGGAAAAATCCAAAAGGATAGATACACTGCAACTACCATACAGTCAATAGCATACATCTATAACCAATAAAAAAGTAACAAAACCATGTAGATTATTTAGACAAAATTTACTGTAGCGATAATAATTTAAATAATATTTGTGTAAACGATAGTTGTTTGGGAAATTTGGTCAAACAATACAATCCGACAGACGGACTGACGGAATATGAGTATGTTAAAAATCCGACAAACTGTCTGCCGGAAAATGAGCATCAGCTCAAATTCCGACAGTCAGTTTGGTTGAAATAGAGCATTTAGTTTTTTTTGGGTGGGTTTGGTTTAAATTGTTTACGGTTTACTGATGGAGTTGGGTGGTGGGTTAATTTGGGTTGTTTTTTTTTTTGTTGGGTTGGTTATTTTTGTTGGGGGTTGGGTGGGTTTGGTTGTTTTTTTGGGTTGGTTATCTTTTGTTGGAGTTGGAGTTGGAGTTGGGTTGGGTGGGTTTGGTTGTTTTTTTTTGGTTGAGATGGGTTATCTTTTGTTGGGTTTCTAACGTTACAATTCTCAACGTTACAATTGTAACGTTCTAATTCCAACGGCTATATTGAACCACCACCATCTATAAGTATCAAACCACTTCACAGCATCTCTCTCATTCACTTCACCACATCTCTCTCATTCACTTCACAACCTCTCTCATTCAGTAGGAAGTTTGTCAAGTCTATTTCGTTGAAAGCTGAAGCTCCTCTCTTCCTACAAAAAGTTCATCTTGTTGTCAACATGGATGGAAATCTAACAATACTATGCTCGCTTGGAGGTGTTGTCACGACCCGCACCATAATGAGGGGCACGAGCACGTGGGTACGTCCAGCCTACGTCGCAGAATCGGCGGTAGAACGATGTATATAACGTCTGTAAATACTACGACTAACAGTATAAATGTACCTGTACAGTATATACTCTCCGAATGGAGGTGACATATCAATACAGTCTCAATCACAGAATAAAACTAAGGTAGATAGCTCAGAAGGAAAGATATATGATAGATGAAAGAGTAAATAAGTCAAGAGTCCAATACAAGCCCAGATATATACAACATCACAGGGTCTCAAAATATAATGTAAAAGCTACAGTCTGATAAAGCTAGCTGGATCGCAGTCCAGTCAACCCTAGCAAATCTACACTACTCTGGAAGTACAAAATCTAGTGGCTCTACTATAAGGCCACGGTCCAAGGCTACTCCGTCTGACTCGAGCCCATAATAGGTCGAGCAGTCCGTCTCGGAATCATCTGTAATATATCATAACGGTATCCTGTCAGGAAAATTAGCAAGTACAAACACTAACAGCAATAATATATCATAACAGTATAATGAACTACAAGACAAAGATATATGAAGACTTGGGAACCGTTCGAAGCCGAGTTACAACCCTTAAACCAAACAAGGACCGGGGTTGTAACTCTTCTCCCGAGCAGAACTTAGTCTCCAATCAAGATACAATGTGTAGGCATGTATAGCATGTGAGTAACTGTATATCATGCATGGTGAGAAAGTACTGAGTGTAGAACAGAACAGGATATATGAGAAAAAAAAAGTAAATATAAAATGTGCCTCGAATATTATAGCCTAATGTGATCGGTATGGGTCAAGAATTAGGCTTCCAGCCGACCGGCTACAAGTACGTGGACTCGGTCCGGCCGGGATGGTAAGCTATGGAGCAAGTAGTAGCACAGGTCAGCTATACCCATCGTGAGGCGAGGGTATAGCTATGATACAAGTAGTAACTCAAGGTGGGCATTGATCACATTATCTATAATATTCCCCATCCCCCGATAGTTTACGGATCCGGACATAGTACGTCATGACGCGGGATTTCCTAAGAGGGGAGCAAGTCCTCTTCAGAAATCGGCGTCAATACAAGTACAAGAATAAAGACCAAGCAAGTACAAGTATCCCAAGAAATCCAGGAATGACATCTCATGACAGGAATCCGACAATACTAGTCCGTGAACTATCGTGTCTGAGAATCAAGTAAGACACTACGACTGAATCGGATATAGCAAATATCAAGATAATAAAACTATCAGTGAATGTACTCGCCTGCTGTCCTGAGCTGTATGGTATATCAATGCTCAGAGTGGAAATCAGAGACCTAAAGATGAGATACTGTATGTTAATTTAGGTTTAGACATGTTTAGGAATGATTCACAATGAATGATATGCAATCTAGGTCAAATCAAGTTATATCAAGTCAATCTAAGCCAACCCTAGGTCATACCAGTCATCACGGGTCAAAACAAGTCGAAGAAAGTCAAACGGGGTCAAGAGTTGTCCTACAGTTGACTTTTGGTCAACTGGTCAACCCTGATCAACTTCGGTCAACTCTAGGTCAAACTGGTCAAATGTTGACTAATAGTTGACTTTCGGTCAACTACACAAGTCTAATGGAATTTGGGACTAAATTGGGTAAAGTGTTGACCCATAGTTGACTTTCGGTCTAAAAGTCAACCGTGGTCAACCGAGGTCAAAACTAGGTCTAGGCGACTATTTCTAACTATTACCAACCTCTACAACCCATATCCAAGTCCATCTTGGACTTCGAAACTCAAATCTTGGCCGTGGGCCAATATCCTATTTTGCCTTTAAAAGGGTAAAATTCTAGCTTAGGCAATTATCAAGTTAGTCTACCTACGCTTGGTATTTTGACCCGAGCTCCCTAGGGTAGTAAGATACTAGCCTATACATATATTACCTACCAAGATACCTAAGTAAAGTGGACATTTAGTCCACGATACGGCCCATTGCCGATATCTTGAATATTTCAAGATACGCAATGGTACGGCGCGATACCAGCGCCCTACAATCCCGATTTCCACTCGAGAGCCTACCCACAAAATCTAATTCACGTATTCTTGCCCCACGCCAAGTTTCAACTCATTTCGATACTCCGAGCTCCGTTTCGCCCTCTAACTCGATCCCCTCTATTTCCTATTTCTCACTTTTTTCCTATTCTTCTAACTTCTTCTAATTCTTAAACTTCTTCTAATCTTCTCTATGTATCTATCTATATATAAACACACACACACACTCTCCAATTTCCCTTACACACGCACATAAAGCACAAAGACACAAAATACTCAATTTCTCGAATTTTAGCACACTGGGACAACCTGCACACCTTTAAGGCTCTCATGCTCACCTTTAAGGCACTTCTGCTCACCTTAAGGCTCCTCTGCTCACCTTTAAGGCTCTACTGCACAGTTTTTCCTGAATAGCATTCTGCACACTCTAAGGCATTCCTGCACAACTACAAGGCTCTCATGCACAACTCTAAGGCTCTAATGCACAACTATAAGTTCTAATGCACAACTCTAAGCATTGATACATACATATACAATATATATATATATATATATATATATATATATACATTTGTGCATGTTTGGGTGTTTTTATATAGGTATATATATATATATATATATATATATATATATATATACCTATATAAAAACACCCAAACATGCACAAATGTATATATATATATATATATATATATATATATATATATATATATATATATATATATATATTTTTTTTTATATATATATATATATATCTAAATATATATAAATCTCACACATACACACAAATATACATATAGATACATATACATACACATATTTACACATGTATATATATATATATATATATATATATATATATATATATATATATATATATATATACCACTCTCAAAAAGGATTAAACCATAATAAATCCTTAACCTATATTTAAGGGAACCTACAAAGGCTATGGTCAACTTGTAGAGAATGATCCCCTCTATCATTTATGTGAAGGAATAAATGCAAAAGGAGGAATTTAAAAGGGTTTAAAAATCATACCTAAAAGTGGATTTGAAAAGGAAGAAGGAGTTGGAAAGAAAGTAATGGAGAAGAAGAAGAAACTTAGTGAGGAAGTAAAAGAGCTGGAGGGGGTGGCCCTATAGGTGGCCGGCCATGGTGCCAAGGGGTAGGGGCACTTGTATTTACAAGTTTGCCCCTCCCTAAGCCTAATGCAAAATTAATCCAAAATGGGTTTTGAAAAATGCTAAAAATAAATAAAAATCATAATTAAACTTAATTACTCATGGGGGAACTAGTCCAAACTCCTAAACCTAAAAGTTTAGTGTGGTGGGCCATGGTTAAATAACAGGCTAATTGCGACTCAAGTCAAAATTTACCGGGGTCCCGAATTAACTCGGAATGCGATAAAATTCGAACCCGACTCCTAATATATTTAAATAATAATATTCATGAAATAAAATTCCCAAAAATATTATAAAATAGAAAATTATTATTTTTCTCCCAACTGGGAAAAGTGAGGGTGACAAGTCTATCCACCTTAAAAAATTTCGTCCTCGAAATTGAAGACGACAAGCACAGGAAATCACAAACAGAAATAAAGGAAATAGATTTATACCTCAGGGCGCGAAAAGATAAGGAAAACGCTCCCGCATGTCGTACTCCCTCTCCCAGGTAGACTCACCTGGAGAGTGATGTCTCCATGCAACCCGAACCAAGGGTATGACCTGGTTCCGGAGCACCTTCTCCCTGCGATCCAGAATCTCCACCGGCTGTTCTGGATAGCTGAGAGTAGGTCCCACCTGTATCGCTGAATGGTCCAATACATGGCTAGAATCTGCCACGTACCGTCTCAGCTGCGATACATGAAACACGCTGTGCACTCCCTCGAGCCTAGTAGGCAAGTCCAGTCGGTAGGCTACTGCACCGATCCTCTCTAAGATGGTGAAAGGTCCGATGTAGCGCGGACTGAGCTTCCCACTGTCGCCAAAGAGAATAGTGTCACGTATCGGGGATATCCTCAGAAATACCATGTCACCAACCTAGACACAAGACAAAAACTCAACACACAACTAACAAACAATCACAACAAACACGACAAGAACTGAAACTAACCTCGAACTCTAACGATCTCCGGTGACTATCGGCCCAATGCCGCTGCCTATCCTGAGCCACCCGAAGTCTGTCTCTAATCAATCTGACCTTCTCAGCCGCATCCACAACCATCTCCGACCCAAGAAGCGCCCGCTCGCCGACATCGTCCCAGGACAAAGGAGTACGGCATCTCCGTCCATATAGAGCCTCAAATGGTGACATCTCTATACTGGCCTGGTACCAGGTGAAGATGGTCCTCCCAAGAACCCCCCGAGATCTAGCACACATGTGCGAAGCATTTCCTCCAAAGTCTGGATGGTCCTCTCCGACTGCCCGTCTGTCTGAGGATGATAAGCAGTACTAAACTTGAGCGAGGTGCCCAAGCTAGCCTGCAAACTCCTCCAGAAGTGGGAAGTGAATCGGCTATCCCGATCTGAAACTATGCTCACCGGAACTCCGTGCAATCTCACGATCTGACGAACATACAGCTCAGCCAGCCTCTCCGTAGACAAACCCACTTTGAAAGGCAAAAAGTGGGCCGATTTGGTCAATCTATCAACTATAACCCAAACCGCGTCCTTCCCTCCTGGCGACCGTGGAATTCCAGATACAAAGTCCATGGTGATGTGCTCCCACTTCCACTCGGAATGGGTAGCGGCTGTAGTAATCCACCTGGTCTCTGCCTCTCGGCCTTCACCTGCTGACACACAAGACAACGAGATACAAACTGAGCTACCTCGCACTTCATGCCATACCACCACACGTGCTCTCTCAGGTCCCTATACATCTTGTTGGCTCCAGGATGCATAGAATACTGAGAGCGATGCGCCTCCTGAAGAACCTCCTCCCGAAGCTCTCCACGCGGAACGCACAGCCTATTACCGTGCCGCAACGACCCGTCTTCGGCTACAGAGAAATCGTCAAGCAAGCCCATCCTCACCTGCTCCCTGATGCTCCTCAGGGCATCATCATCATACTGCGCTGACCTAACTCTATCCATCAGCTCAGACTGAATCTACAAACCCCACATCTGGATCTCCACGCCCGGAATGATGACCTCGATACCCAAACTATCCAGGTCGGCTAACAAATGACGATCTGTCGTCAAGAACATAGCAACTGGATACCTGCTCAAGGCATCTGCAACTACGTTGGCCTTCCCCGGATGGTACTGCAAGGATATATCGAAGTCCTTCATCAGCTCTAACCACCGTCTCTGCCGCATGTTCAACTCCTTCCGAGTGAACACGTACTTCAAGCTCTTGTGATCTGTGAAGATCTCAACTCGCTCTCCATACAGGTAATGCTTCCATAACTTCAAAGCAAATATCACCGCGGCCAACTCCAGATCATGTGTAGGATAGTTCTTCTCATGAGGACGCAACTGCCTGGATGCATAGGCAATCACCTTCCCGTGCTGCTGAAGAACACGCCCTAAACCCTTCCCGGAAGCATCGCTGAAGATCGAGAACCCTCCTGACCCAGATGTCAAGGTCAGGATCGGAGCTAAAATCAACCTCATCTTCAGCTCATCGAATGTAGCCTGACACTCAACAGTCCAGACGAACTCCACGTCCTTCCTGGTGAGTCTAGTCATCGGCTCTACAATCCGCGAGAAGTCCTGGACGAACTTCCGGTAATAGCCAGCCAAACCCAGAAAGCTCCGAACCTCGGCAACTGAACTGGGCGTAGACCAAGACTCCACTGCCGAAATCTTCCTCTGGTCTACTGAAATCCCGTGCTCAGTCACAACATGACCTAGGAACTCCACCTGGTCTAAGAAGAACTCACACTTCGAAAGCTTCCCGTAGAGTTGCTCCCTCCTCAGAGTCTCTAACACAACTCTCAAGTGCTCCTCATGCTCCTCCTGCGTCTTCGAATAGATCAAGATATCGTCTATGAAGACCACCACGAACTTGTCAAGGTACTGATGGAATACCTTGTTCATCAAGTTCATGAACACCGCGGGAGCATTGGTCAACCCAAATGGCATCACTGTAAACTCGTACTGGCCGTACCGAGTCCGAAATGCCGTCTTGGGAATGTCATCCTGCCTCACCTTCAGCTGGTGATACCCGGACCTCAAGTCTATCTTCGAAAAGACCTTTGCCCCACTCAGCTGATCGAACAAGTCGTCGATCCTCGGCAAAGGGTACATATTTTTGATAGTGAGGTTGTTGAGCGCCCGGTAATCAATGCACATGCGGGACGTACCGTCCTTCTTTGGCACAAAAAGGACTGGCGCTCCCCAGGACGAAGAACTGGATCTGATGAAACCCTTGTCCTGCAGCTCGTCGACTTGCTTCTTCAGCTCTATCAACTCGCTGTTGTTCACCCTATAGACATGCTGTGATATGGGCTCGGCGTCCGGCACCAAGTCTATGGAGAACTCAATGTCCCTGTCTGGCGGCATCCCCGGCAACTCCTCGGAAAAGACATCCGAGAACTCAGCAATCAACGGATGTGGCAAATCCTGCCCCGCCAACAAAGCTCCACAGAATCCAGCCTCCGGCTCCGCTGCTCCTCGAGCAAACTCGATCTCTAGCTCACCCGGCGTCCTAAAAAGAACTCTGCCTCCTCCTCTGCTGCCAAGCGAACACCCTGCCCGCGGGTGCTCCCCTCTGGTGCTGGACAAAACGTTGCTGCTGGGTCTGAAGTGGAGGACCCCTCTGCTGAATCGCTGGTCCTCTAGCCGGCTGTACCCTGTCCTGGCCTCCCTTGGCTACCCGAGCAGGGCAGCCCTTCAGCTGGTGGTCGGTCCCCCCGCAGAATAGGAAAGCGCTTAACCTCCTCCGGCACACGTCTCTGCTGTGCCCCGTCTTTCCGCAGAAAGCACACTGCTGGGTCTGCCTCTGGTCCTGACCCTGATGCTGCTGGGCACGCGCCGGTGCCTGCTGAATCTGCAACAGAGGCTGCTGCTGAAACGGCCTCTGCTGCTGCTGAATGTGGGGACGCTTGGACGGTCCCGCACTAGAACTCGCCCATATAGCATCTCCGCTCCTCTTCGGCTTGAGGCCGAAGTCCTCCTCTGCAATCTGCGCGTCCATCAATATCTGATCGAACGTCGCGTCACGGCGACCCCAGGTGCGGGTGCGCACTGCATGAATAAGTCCCCTGCAGAACTTACGAGCCTTCTGCCCCTCATCCTGGATCATATCGGGAGCAAACCTGCTAAGGCGGAAGAACTCAGCTGCATACTCGTCCACCGACGAGTTCCCCTGCACTAGACCCACGAACTGGCCCTCCAATGCTGTAAGAGCCACGTCCGGGAAGAACTTCTCCTTGAAGAGCCTCCGGAAGTTCTTCCATGTCAGCCCTCTCACCGACGCACGAGGATCCGTGCGGTACCATGTCAGCGCAATGTCGAAGAATCGGCTGGCTGCGGCCGAAACCCAAAGTGCTCTAGGAAGCTCTGCCAGCTCCATGCTCCGCTGCACATCCTCTAGCCAATCGTCTGCATAAAGGATGCCCTCTGTGCCTGTAAAGTACCTGGAGCTCATCTTCCTAAAGTCTAATACTGTCCCCGGCCTGGACTGCTGCTAGTACGGCTGCTGGCCAGTAGGGCCCTACACCATACCCGGTGCCACTCTCTCCACAGCTGCCAGTGCAAGCTGATGCGAGTTCTCCATACTCTGCCTCAGCATCTCGATTTGACGGTGTGACGCCTCCGACTGGCGCTTCGACGCCTCTGCCTGGGCCCGCTGTGTCTCCATCATCTGCTGAAGGAGAAGGAACATATGATGTGTATCCGTCGGTATCGGTGGTGGTGGCGGCAGCATCTCCGGAGCGACGACTGAAACCCTCTGGGGTGGAGGTGGTAGACCTCCCTTTACAACTGCCGGGGTCTCTGGAATAGTGGAATATCTGGGGGCAATCTCGTGAACCTCCTCCTCGATCGGATCAGATCTCTCGGGCAAGCTACTCGATCCAGAGGCCTGCGGATGCGTCTTCGTCATCCTGGAGACGAATTGAAACAAGAGATCAATATGGCACATGAGTAGATTATCAAAGAAGGACAGTTAATTTAATACAAGGTGAATAATCATGATAATCAAAAGATCAGAAATTTCCTAGGTGTGATTGAGAAACTCCTATCATGTCCTAGGTCCTACGTCCTAATTGCAGGCTCGTAATTAGTACTCTAAGTCGAGCACCATTACGAGATCGCACTAATTGCGACACAGACCTGCATGGGTCCCACAAAAATGTGTCACGATCCGCCCCCTTATGAGGGACACGAGCACGTGGGTACGTCCAGCCTACGTCGTAGAATCGGCGGTAGAACGCTGTATATAACGTCTGTAAATACTACGACTAACAGTATAAATGTACCTGTACAGTATATACTCTCCGAATGGAGGTGACATATCAATGCAGTCTCAATCACAGAATTAAACTAAGGTAGATAGCTCAGAAGGAAAGATATATGATAGATGAAAGAGTAAATAAGTCCAGAGTCCAATACAAGCCCAGAAATATACAACATCACAGGGTCTCAAAATATAATGTAGAAGCTACAGTCTGATAAAGCTAGCTGGATCGCAGTCCAGTCAACCCTAGCTAATACACTACTCTAGAAGTACAAAATCTAGTGGCTCTACTATAAGGCCATGGTCCAAGGCTACTCCGTCTGACTCGAGCCCATAATAGGTCGAGCAGTCCGCCTCGGAATCATCTGTAATATATCATAACGGTATCCTGTCAGAAAAATGAGCAAGTACAAACACTAACAGCAGTTCCATGTGAATTGACAAGTTCTATAAGAGACAGTATAATGAACTACAAGACAAAGATATATGAAGACTTGGGAACCGTTCGGAAGCCGAGTTACAACCCTTAAACCAAACAAGGACCGGGGTTGTAACTCTTCTCCCGAGCAGAACTTAGTCTCCAATCAAGATACAATGTGTAGGCATGTAGAGCATGTGAGTAACTGTATATCATGCATGGTGAGAAAGTACTGAGTGTAGAACAGAACGGGATATATGACAAGAAAAGTAAATATAAAATGTGCCTCGAATATTATAGCCTAATGTGATCGGTATGGGTCAAGAATCAGGCTTCCAGCCGACCGGCTACAAGTACGTGGACTCGGTCCGGCCGGGATGGTAAGCTATGGAGCAAGTAGTAGCACAGGTCAGGCTATACCCATCGTGAGGCGAGGGTATAGCTATGATACAAGTAGTAACTCAAGGTGGGCATTGATCACATTATCTATAATATTCCCCATCCCCCGAATAGTATACGGATCCGGACATAGCACGTCATGATGCGGATTTTCTAAGAGGGGAGCAAGTCCTCTTCAGGAATTGGCATCAATACAAGTACAAGAATCAAGACCAAGCAAGTACAAGTATCCCAAGAAATCCAGGAATAACATCTCATGACAGGAATCCGACAATACTTGTCCGTGAACTATCGTGTCTGAGAATCAAGTAAGACACTACGACTGAATCGGATATAGCAAATATCAAGACAATGAAAACTATCAGTGAATGTACTCGCCTGCTGTCCTGAGCTGTATGGTATATCAATGCTCAGAGTGGAAATCAGAGACCTAAAGATGAGATACTGTATGTTAATTTAGGTTTAAACAAGTTTAGGAATGATTCACAATGAATGATATGCAATCTAGGTCAAATCAAGTTATATCAAGTCAATCTAAGCCAACCCTAGGTCATACCAGTCATCACGGGTCAAAACAAGTCGAAGAAAGTCAAACGGGGTCAAGAGTTGTCCTACAGTTGACTTTTGGTCAACTGGTCAATCCTGGTCAACTCTGGTCAACTCTAGGTCAAACTGGTCAAATGTTGACTAATAGTTGACTTTCGGTCAACTACACAAGTCTAATGGAATTTGAGACTAAATTGGGTAAAGTGTTGACCCATAGTTGACTTTCGGTCTAAAAAGTCAACCGTGGTCAACCGAGGTCAAGACTAGGTCTAGGCGACTATTTCTAGCTATTACCAACCTCTACAACCCATATCCAAGTCCATCTTGGACTTCGAAACTCAAATCTTGGCCGTAGGCCAATATCCTATTTTGCCCTTAAAAGGGTAAAATTCTAGCTTAGGCAATTATCAAGTTAGCCTACCTACGCTTGGTATTTTGACCCGAGCCCCCTAGGGTAGTAAGATACTAGCCTATACGTATATTACCTACCAAGATACCTAAGTAAAGTGGACATTTAGTCCACGATACGGCCCATTGCCGATATCTTGAATATTTCAAGATACGCAATGGTACGGCGCGATACCGGCTCCCTACAACCCCGATTTCCACTCGGGAGCCTACCCACAAAATCTAATTCACGTATTCTTGCCCCACGCCAAGTTTCAACTCATTCCGATACTCCGAGCTCCGTTTCGCCCTCTAACTCGATCCCCTCTATTTCCTATTTCTCACTTTTCTTCCTATTCTTCTAACTTCTTCTAATTATTAAACTTCTTCTAATCTTCTCTATGTATCTATCTATATATAAACACACACACACTCTCCAATTTCCCTTACACACGCACATAAAGCACAAACACATAAAATACTCAATTTCTCGAATTTTAGCACACTGGGACAACCTGCACACCTTTAAGGCTCTCATGCTCACCTTTAAGGCACTTCTGCTCACCTTTAAGGCTCCTCTGCTCACCTTTAAGGCTCTACTGCACAGTTTTTCCTGAATAGCATTTTGCACACTTCTAAGGCATTCCTGCACAACTACAAGGCTCTTATGCACAACTCTAAGGCTCTAATGCACAACTATAAGTTCTAATGCACAACTCTAAGCATTGATACATACATATACAATATATATATATATATATATATATATATATATATATATATATATATATATATATAAAAACACCCAAACATGCACAAATGTATATATATATATATATATATATATATATATATATATATATCACACATACACACAATATACATATAGATACATATACATACACATATTTACACATGTATATATATATATATATATATATATATATATATATATATATATATATATATATATATATATATATATATATATATCTATGTAAAAAAAAATATATATATATATATATATATATATATATATATATATATATATATATACATATGTATATTTGTGTGTATGTGTGATATATATATATATATATATATATATATATATATATATATATATATATACATATAGATATATATATATATATATATATATCTATATGTATATTTGTGTGTATGTGTGATATATATATATATATATATATATATATATATATGTATATTTGTGTGTATGTGTGATATATATATATGCATATTTGTGTGTATTTGTGTATATTTGTGTGTATGTGTGATATATATATATATATATATATATATATATAATATATATATATATATATATATGTGTGTATGTGTGATATATATTTGTGTGTATGTGTGATATAATATATATATATATATATATATATATGTATATTTGTGTGTATGTGTGATATATATATATATATATCACACATACACACATATATATATATATATATATATATGTATATTTGTGTGTATATGTGATATATATATATATATATATATATATATATATATATATATATATATATATATATATATATACCACTCTCAAAAAGGATTAAACCATAATAAATCCTTAACCTATATTTTAAGGGAACCTACAAAGGCTATGGTCAACTTGTAGAGAATGATCCCCTCTATCATTTATGTGAAGGAATAAATGCAAAAGGAGGAATTTAAAAGGGTTTAAAAATCATACCTAAAAGTGGATTTGAAAAGGAAGAAAAAGGAGTTGGAAAGAAAGTAATGGAGAAGAAGAAGAAACTTAGTGAGGAAGTAAAAGAGGTGGAGGGGTGGCCCTATAGGTGGCCGGCCATGGTGCCAAGGTGTAGGGGCACTTGTATTTACAAGTTTGCCCCTCCCTAAGCCTAATGTAAAATTAATCCAAAATGGGTTTTGAAAAATGCTAAAAATAAATAAAAATCATAATTAAACTTAATTACTCATGGGGGAACTAATCCAAACTCCTAAACCTAAAAGTTTAGTGTGGTGGGCCATGGTTAAATAACAGACTAATTGTGACTCAAGTCGAAATTCACCGGGGTCCCGAATTAACTCGGAATGCGATGAAATTCGAACCCGACTCCTAATATATTTAAATAATAATATTCATGAAATAAAATTCCCAAAAATATTATAAAATGAAAAATTATCATTCTACTCCTAACTGGAAAAAGTGAGGTTGACAGGTGTACTAAATGGGTTAGCGTATCAAGGGGGTTTAACCCAAGTTCTTTTAGTTGATCGAAATATTTCATTTCTTAGTTTACATAATCTAATTATTGATCAATATTCTATCGACTACGAATTTATATTAGTACATATTTTCGTATCTAATTGTATAAATGTAGATAGTGAAGAAGCATGGAAATTTGTTCTTCAAGTGAATGCACAATCACCGTATATTAATATCTATGTCACTCCGCCCCCATCTATAAATGTAAGTAATATACCTGCTTGTAATACTTTTAACGTTGGTCCTAGTTCTTCTCATCAAGTTATTCCATTTACTGAAGAAGAACATGTAGTAGATGATGTTAATAACGATGATGAAAATAGTGATCATCTAATTGAAAATTTAGATGATAAATTTGATGATTATGTTGATAGCCTTAGCACTCCTGAATTATTTATTGGAAAACAATTTGAGAATCAGTTCTAAATTTAAAAGTTTTATTAGTGATATAGCAATTAGACGTAATTTTACTTGTTCAGCTACTTTAAATAATGCTACTGGAATTATATATAAATGTAATAGTTCAAATTATCATTGGAGGGTATACGCTAAAGCCATAGGTGGAGGCGAAAGATTTTCTATTGCAACGCTATAAAATATTCATTCTTGTTTAGGTGGACTTACAACTAGGTTTCATCCATTAGCTACCACTGTATGGGTTAAAAATCAGATTATTGATAAAATTCGAGATAATCAGTCGTATAGTCCATCTTGTGTTGTAAAAGATATATTTAGGGAACATCGAATACATATTAAATACTGTAAGGCTTGGAAAGCTAGAGAACTTGCTCTATCCGAAATAAATGATAGTTATATTGATGCATATAGTAGTCTCGAAGAGTATGGTCTTAGAATTATTGAGACAAATCCAGGTAGCCAATGTTTTATGAAGATTACAGAAAATAATAGGTTTGAAAGAATTTTTATTTGTTTCAAGGCATGCATTGATGGATTTCTAAGGGGATGCTTACCTGTGATTAGTATTAATGCTCCTCTAAATATAGAGGTATTTTATTTATTGCTTGTGCTCATGATCCTAACTATCAACTATATCCTATTGCATATGCTGTTGCTGAGAGTGAAAACACTGATTCTTGGAATTGGCTTTTAAACGGTTTAAGAATATCTTTTGAAAGATTTTTTGATGCCTGGAATACAATTTCTTTTATATCGGATAAACAGAAAGGATTGATAAATGCCATGCGTGCTATTTTTCCGGAATCGCCTCATTTTTTTTGTATTCAACATTTTAAAGCAAGTTTGAAATCAGTATGTAGATCAAAGCATTTTCAACGTAGCTTGGACTCTCTTGCAAAATGTTATAATGAAACAGATGCAAATAATTGCTTGGAGATGATTAAAGCTGAAAATGTTGATAGTTTACAATAGGCTCGTTGGAGTAAATGATGAAAATCGTGTTTTCTCACACTGGATTACAGCGTATTCTCCTTGTCCAAGACTAGATATTAACACGTCAAATCTTGCTGAATCTTTCAATAACTGGATTAAAAATCTTCGTGATAAACCAATAACGACACTACTTGATGGTATTCGAGCCAAGATTATAACACTTCAGGACAAAAACAGACAACAAGCTGAAAATCTTGAAACAAATTTTTGTCCAAAGATGTTAAAAACGATGGCTCATATCACAAAAGAAATCCATCAGCTGAAATGTTACGGATAGTGGGTCATTTGTTTGAGATATTAGATCGTCAAATAAATAGAACATATGTTGTTCGTTTAAATGAAAACTATTATTCATATTTAAAGTGGTATTATACTTTTCTTCCATGTGTACATGCATGTTATGCTTGTAATTGTTGCAATATTAGGATTGAGCATTATTATCCAGCTATATTTTCAAAGGAAGCATTAAAAAGTGTCTACGAGCCGCACTTGGAGCCAATTCCAGTCTCTTACAACATTCAAAGTACATTGGTTATGTCATGCCCCGACCCGGAATCACCCGAATCATCGTCCTCAGCAGGGGACATGATGCCGCACGAGCCTGGAGTTGCGCTCGTGCAAGGCAAGATGACAAGTTTTCAAATGGTTATCTTTTGATTCGAGTATTTGCAACGAAAAAAAAACAGAGTATACGAAACAATTCTCTTTATTGATATCCGAAGCTGAGATTACAAAGGCTTTCGATAGCCTAACAATATATGCCAGATTGGCTACAACACTCAGGTTCTCTCTTGTCCACAAAGGATTTCACCATTCCATACATCATGTCTTCTATATCTCGGCCGCATCAATCCAGTTGCGTAGTCCGAGCGTCAATGCGATAGCACGCTTCAATGCACTTCGGCATTCCAAGCCTCAACACGTTCAAGCAACGCTTCGTCGCGAGCAATCCATTCCCTGCACCCTGCATGAAGCTGGTGGGGGATCAGTACGTTCGTTCTCGCATGTACTGAAGCAAAGATCTTCTTTCCAAACCAACATTTTAATATTTACGTTGAATCATGCAACTTAGCTTATGATCTTGCTATGTTCTCCTTAGGGTCAATTTCATGGCATCTTCGAAAGCGTAAAGCATGTTATCATAGCAGCATATTATCGAATTGAATAGGCAAGCAAACAAGCAATCTCGTGTTTGATTCGTGGCGCGACTTCTTACCAAGTCGACGCACTCGTCCTTGCACCAACGCAAGGTGAATACGCCGCATTCCTTCCCTGTCATGTTATATGTGCATCTCTAAGCAGGATTTCTATGCGGGACGCATACGCGCCTACACTTTCAACCCATTGTTCCTTAACTATATGAGGGCCGTTGGCGTATCCGCGCCGGAATGGACTAAAGGAGTTCATTTCTTTTCTCTCCTTTTTCTCAATATTTGGTCGAGCTGCCCGGCGTTTCACGGGTTGGGTCACATCCTAACAACCGAAACGTTCCCGCTAGCATACCATCTTTTGCGGCTTTTTCCATCTTGTTTAAGGATGTGCGCCTACAAAGATTATTCGATTCCCTCCTAGGCCAAGCGGTTCCGGGACGCATCCGGTATTTAACCGTTTGGGGGAAACACTCGTGCACGAGTTATTATCATAATAATCTCGAGCCCATTCCAATCGACCATGCAACGCCCTATCATTCAAGTAATCGAATTCAAACAACCAAACATAGTCTTGAGTCCGAGATTCAGAATTATCATCTCGCATCTCTTTCGTTAGCTTTCTGTGTTCTTACATTTCATACTTCGTTTCAATGATTCAATGGCATCGTGCCTCAACTCAATGCTCATCAACCGAACGACCCGAAGGTCTCGAACACCTTTCGAGGCACCATGTCATATCCGACAGTTCTGCCAAATTCATGCCACAACTGTATTCTCTCGCAACGAAGCCATCTTTTATTATCCCGTGCACGTAGGCACGTTCCGACCGTATATCCATGTTCTATAACTTAGCATTCAATGTTCGAGGCTTGCGCGCTAGGGCGCTCGCCTATTTTCTTTCAAAGTTCTAGCCGTCTAACTCGTGCGCAAAGGCACGGTATGGTTCGTGCACTAAGACACTCGCCGAGTACAGTTATCCCATGTTCTTACGGGTTGCGCACCGAGGTGCTTGCCTTAGCGATATCCAATGTTCCATAGCGACTCGTGCATATGATGCACGTTTCATTTCAATTGTTCTAACTTAGTGTTCGACTCACACTATAATTTATCTTCCGATCGGACCACGCCCGTGGCGTCGATAGGTTAACTTTCAGCATACAATGATATATTTGATTTATCGCATGGAGTAAAAAGAAGTCAATCCTCCCACCTTGAGTCGATACGTCTTTGTCGTTTCGTCGAGCCGGTACGGCTCCATTTCTTAACTTCGTTGCACGGCCACTCTCCTGACTTAGCCATTCGAGCACTTCGTGCTTCATTGAATCATACGTCCAATTTTCCTTAGTGTGCCCCCGTCTCAGCCCGTCGCAAGGCGACAATTTGATTTCGCGGACCCCTTACTAAATATTGCAAAAGATCGACCTCTAATATTTTTCCGTCAAAGTATAACCTGCACACGAAACCAACTAAAATCAATACTTGCATCGATTCGGACTTGCGCCTTGGTCGATTTGATTTCTTAGAATTTTTGAGCCGATTCAACGCACTCATCCTTCGGGGCAACGCGACACTTCGCATCGATTCACTCGATACATTCTTTCGGGCAAGGCAACTCTTCGCATCAACTTAGTTTGATGCGTTGCTCGGGACAACTTAAACTCTCGTATCGTTTTGCATCGATATATTTTCTTGAGTCAATGCGACTCGTTGAGTCAACGCTTCAGCGTAATGCACCGTGCGGAGCGGGGCATTACAGAATATACCACTCAAAACAAGGTTCGTCCTCGAACCGAAACCAACACTCCGACTAAGTATTTTATAGATCGTTTCACGATCTCGTCCCACCAATGTTGTTGAGTTTCACACTATCTCGCAAGCTTTTCATTAACATTTCAAAGTCATCCCAGCAGCTCGATTTGAATTTGTATACAACTCGATTTGGATCCATACCTATATTCAAGGACGTCCCGAAGATATATGTATTTTGACCAATTCCAGTAGTAGCAAATTGGAATAAAGCTAACAGGTAAATTTCAATCCTATGCTTGCCATCTCGTACTCTCGGTCGGACTTATCCTTAGCACTTGTTCTCGCAATTTCATTGCATATGCATATTCGATACATACGTGATTCATTCATTAAAGTCACTGCACGCGACACGATTCAAAATCGCCTTTCTCATTTCGTATGTTTCATCGGAACTATCAATTCTATGCGTCGCGTCGAGCCGTCGCGCATCCGATCACAACGAGTCTCCGCAACGCCTTGCGTTCGAAGTCGCCACCCAACTATTTTCGAAGTCTGGCTTATGCAACTTATCTCGATACGATTTCTTTTGTTGACTTGCAAACGCATCAACATTCAGGACTACGTCTGTTAGGTTACTTACATAGTCCCCGTGCTTAACTTCTTCCGACGCAACTTTAAATTGACATTGCACAAAGGCCACAATCTATCCGACATGAAAGTTTACATCAAGGCGACGGTGCTCAAGGCAATGATCTCCTTAGCACGAAGGTCTTTACGATGCATCTTACATTCAATTTCCTAACGAGTAGGAATTCACTAGCCAAATTCCCAACTTATCCATCTCGCAACATCTGAATGTAAATTTCGATTCACGCAAGCTCAATTGCAAGGTGAATCCGAATCTAACGATATGACTCGTAAGTCATTCCCTTATCATTCCCTCTCGTGCATAGCACGTTTCTCGCAATCGCCTATCCGAATCACCAAGTCCGTTGGTGAATTCTAAGTTCGACCGTCGACCAACATAACCATTCAAGTATTCCTCCGACGAATACTCAAAATCTAACTATATCATTCTCAATCGAAAGCTGTTCCAACAATTCTCGATCGCTTAGACTTATCGTCAACATGCACCGTGTTATATTTGTTATCGGTGCAATCTCATATGCGATATCGCATGGATCATCTTACGGTCTGCAGCATTCAATTTGATTTGGCGGTCAAGTCTTCTAGGGTCAGCTGCCCCGAAGCTACGCTCGATAATTGTGGATCATTAACGAAGGACAGTTTACTACGAACCATGCTATATCTTATTTCGGAGCCAAATCACGTTCCGACGGTTCTATGCGACTCCCCAATTTCGGACAAAACCGTTTCTATCGGCGCAACTGATGCGCAACTATCCTCCAAGTCAAGTCATGCACTACCGTCAATGATTTCGCAATTTACGAATCATCTACTCGTATCAAGTTCGAGTCTATCTTATTCGCGGGTCGACACACGAGATGCTATACGCATCGAGCAATCGTCGATGACTTATAGTCTCGTCCTGATCAATCACAAAATTTACGATCAACCAAGTTCGTTCATTCTCGTATCGTTACTTACAAAATTCCATAGCACGAGGCACACTCTATTTTGTATTCTCATATTGTGCTTACATTTTCTTGCGTATCGATCTTGATAGTTCATATCAATTTCGATAGCAAGTGGGTCAACTTCGAATCCGTTTCAACGTTGACTTAACTCGCATCGCATACATCCAAGTTCGCAACAAACTTTTCCATACGCATCCACTCGTTCTCCGATTCACCGCATCCCGCTATACTTTGATCGCGTAACGGAGTTACCGATTATCCAACATCGTGCCCTCGAGTTATACGATCTCGCCCTCTAAGTTTTGCGTGTTTTCAGTCGTACTCAAATGAGTTTTGCCGTAACGTAACCAATTATTTCTTAGGCACGATTACCCACGTCAACCAACTCTCCACCGAAGTCGCACATCGTGCGATTCGATTACAATTCGCATCGTCCAATATTTCTATCGAAATCGCAAGTCGTGCGATTCGATTCGCCTAGCCGAACATTTCTATCGAGATCGCAAGTCATACGATTCGATTCGTAAGCTCGAGTTTTCCCTTTCCCGTCGATCCGATTATTGCGTCAAGGCATAATCGTTTCGCTAGTCTCGATCGTCCGACCAACTTATAACTTTCGTCCGACGTATCATTCATTGATACGAGTCTCGCCTTATCGTCCCAACCGATTTTCGAAGAACACTTGTATCAACATTCCGTCATACAAATTTCCAATCGAGTCTCGGTACTCTTCCGCCCGTTGCGGACAAACCTTCCACAATTCTCACAACACGTAGATGTAATTTATCGCACGAGTGCTATACCATATACCACTCAGAAATCGAGTCCTTCATCGCCTACGTGGTATGGCATATACCACTCGGAGTTCAAGCCATTTCCCTCGCGTTATACTTAGTATTAACCGACAATCTCTTCCGACTCACGATTTCCGCAGTGATCGTGCTTGATCACAACCGTAACTTTGATAAATCACATCCGACACAACTCGGTAAATGTTCTCGTTTGCCAACATAAGTTTGGGGTGCAACCGAACGATTCGTTCTATCGATTTACGATTTCAATTCTTTCCTTACGTTGCATCTCGTGCAACAATTTTACTTCGATATGCGTTGTACGTCGTGCTACGATTTATTTTCGACATTTTATTTCACTTTGTGTAACGATTTATTTCCAATCTCCTTTGCACTTCGTACAACGATTAATTTGATATGCGTTGCACTACATGCAATGATTTTACTTCCAACACGCGTTGCACATCGTACAGCAATTTATTCTCGACTTTCCAAGTCAATGCCCAAATTCGTTTAACACATTCGGTATTGGCTTATCACTTATCACTTTCATTTTAACGCATATTCACCCTTAACTCGTTGCACTCTGTGCATCATTTTATTTCTCTTTTAACATGTTACATTACGACAACATCTCAAATCGTATTTCACAATTTGTTGCGCTTGCAGCAACTAACATTTTTACGGCTCGTTGCATTCAATGCAATATACCCTTCGCGACTTTCTTAGCAAACATCATGAAATTTTCAAAATACATGCGGCAAAATTTTACGATTTGTATTAGACTTATTGTATGGAACATCCAATGCGGCATCGAGTGGAGTCAAGAGTGATATCAAGTGGTGGATGGACAACTTTTCGAATTGTAATGAAGCGAGCGTCCAGAGGAAATTGAGCCTAGAGCTCTGATACCAATTTGTCACGCCCCGACCCGGAATCACCCGAATCATCGTCCTCGCAGGGGGCGTGATGCCGCACGAGCCTGGAAGTTGCGCTCGTGCGAGGCAAGATGACAAGTTCTCAAATGGTTATCTTTTGAATTCGAGTATTTGCAACGAAAAGAAAACAGAGTATACGAAACAATTCTCTTTATTGATATCCGAAGCTGAGATTACAAAGGACTTTCGATAGCCTAACAATATATGCCAGATTGGCTACAACACTCAGGTTCTCACTTGCCCACAAAGGATTTCACCGTTCCATACATCATGCTTTCTATATCTCGGCCGCATTAATCCAGTTGCGTAGTCCGAGCGTCAATGCGATAGCACGCTTCAATGCGCTTCGACATTCCAAGCCTCAACACGTTCAAGCAACGCTTCGTCGCTGAGCAATCCATTCCTGCACCCTGCATGAAGCTGGTGGGGGATCAGTACGTTCGTCCTCGCATGTACTGAAGCAAAGATCTTCTTTCCAAACCAACATTTTAATATTTACTGTTGAATCATGCAACTTAGCTTATGATCTTGCTATGTTCTCCTTAGGGTCAATTTCATGGCATCTTCGAAAGCGTAAAGCATGTTATCATAGCAGCATATTATCGAATTGAATAGGCAAGCAAACAAGCAATCTCGTGTTTGATTCGTGGCACGACTTCTTACCAAGTCGACGCACTCGTCCTTGCACCGACGCAAGGTGAATACGCCACATTCCTTTCCTGTCATGTTATATGTGCATCTCTAAGCAGGATCTCTATGCGGGACGCATACGCGCCTACACTTTCAACCCATCGTTCCTTAACTATATGAGGGCCGTTGGCGTATCCGCGCCGGAATGGACTAAAGGAGTTCCTTTCTTTTCTCTCCTTTTCTCAATATTTGGTCGGGCTGCCCGGCGTTTCACGGGTTGGGTCACATCCCAACAACCGAAACGTTTCCGCTAGCATACCATCATTTGTGGCTTTTCCCATCTTGTTTAAGGATGTGCGCCTACAAAGATTATTCGATTTCCTCCTAGGCCAAGCGGTTCCGGGTAGGGGTGAGCATATAACGGTTGAAAACCGAAAACCGAACCGAACCGAACCGAAATATGACAAATGGTTCGGTTTTTCGGTTATCGGTTCGGTTTACGGTTTAAAATTTTTAAAATTTTGAAAATTTGAAATAACGGTTTGGTTTTCGGTTCTTAATCCGAAAAACCGAACCGAACCGAAAACCGATTTAGATTTAGTAATTTATCAAACTACCCACAATATACATATACTAATGTTTATTAATCCCTAACTGAGCGCACTCTCTTCTCCTATTCTATGTCGGTGCTTCTTTGAGCACTCTCTCTATCTACCCTCAATCTATATATACTAATATCTTTCACTCTATGTAATATAACAATTCATAAATACAATAATGTCATATATTTCTAAAAAAATATTTAAATATGCTCATTTTGCTAAAAACTTGAAGGCCATGCACATTGGTCCATGAAACCGAACCGACCGAAAACCGAACCGAATTAATTCAGTTCGGTTTTGTTCGATTTTTATAAAAACGGTTCGGTTTTCGGTTTTGAGAAATACGGTTTACGGTTATTTCGGTTTTCACATATTCGGTTCGGATTGAACCGAACCGAACCGATGCTCACCCCTAGCATCCGGCATTTAACCGTTTGGGAAAAACACTCGTGCACGAGTTATTATCACATTAATCTCGAGCCCATTCCAATCGACCATGCAACGCCCTATCATTCAAGTAATCGAATTCAGACAACCAAACATAGTCTTGAGTCCGAGACTCAGACTTATCATCTCGCATCTCTTTCGTTAGCTTTCTGTGTTTTTACATTTCATACTTCATTTCAATGATTCAATGGCATCGTGCCTTAACTCAATGCTCGTCAACCGAACGACCCGAAGGTCTCGAACACCTTTCGAGGCACCATGTCATATCCGACAGTTCCGTCACATTCATGCCACAACTGTATTCTCTCGCAACAAAGCCATCTTTTATTATCCCGTGCACGTAGGCACGTTCTGACCGTATATCCATGTTCTATAACTTAGCATTCAATGTTTGAGGCTTGCGCGCTAGAGCGCTCGCCTATTATCTTTCAATGTTCTAGCCGTCTAACTCGTGCGCAAAGGCACGGTATGGTTCGTGCACTAAGGCACTCGCCGAGTACAGTTATCCCATGTTCTTACGGCTTGCGTACCAAGAGCGCTTGCCTTAGCGATATCCAATATTCCATAGCGACTCGTGCATATGATGCACGTTTCATTTCAATTGTTCTAACTTAGTGTTCGACTCACACTATGATTTATCTTCCGATCGGACCACGCCCGTGGCGTCGATAGGTTAACTTTCAGCATACAATGATATATTTGACTTATCGCATGAAGGAGTAAAAAGAAGTCAATCCTCCCACCTTGAGTCGATACGCCTTTGTCGTTTCGCCGAGCCGGTGCGGCTCGATTTCTTAACTTCGTTGCACGGCCACTCTCCTGACTTAGCCATTCGAGAACTTCGTGCTTCATTGAATCATACGTCCCGATTTGCCTTAGCGTGCCCTCGTCTCAGCCCAGTCGCAAGGCGACGATTTGATTTCGCGGACCCCTTAATAAATATTGCAAAAGATCGACCTCTAATATTTTTCCGTCAAAGTATAACCTGCACACGAAACCAACTAAAATTAATACTTGCATCGATTCGGAACTTGCGCCTTGGTCGATTCGATTTCTTAGAATCTTCGAGCCGATTCAACGCACTCATCCTTCGGGGCAACGCGACGCTTCGCATCGATTCACTCGATGCATTCTTTCGGGCAAGGCAACTCTTCGCATCAACTTAGTTTGATGCGTTGATAGGGACAACTTTAACTCTCGTATCATTTTGCATCGATACATTTCCTTGCGTCAACGTGACTCGTTGAGTCAATGCTTCAGCGTAATGCGCCGTGCGGAGCGGGGCATTACAGGTTAGAGGCGACATTGGAGTACCAGATGTACGACGCAAAGCCGGAAGACCAAAGAAGAACCGTACCATGGCGAAGGATCAATCTTCAAGAGATCTCCGATACAGTAATTGCAATGGTTTAGGACACAATAGAAGGAGTTGTACAAATCAACCAAGAGAATGAATAGGAAACATCATGTGAAGTATCTGTAATAGTTTGTCAAAGAAAGATGACTTTTATATAAATGAAAACAAAACATCATACAAGTTCAAAATTTACATCTATCTTCCTTGTCTGTCTAATTCCCAATAGTTTGGACGATCAACTTCTCTGAGATTGAGTCGGGCTCTCCTCCGCATCGTATCCTCCTGGGACGCATCACCACCTTCGTCTTGCGTGGGTGCTGGTGCTGGTGCTGATGGAGTCGTTAGTATCTGTGTATAATAATCTCCATCCAAACCATAGCCTTGGAACCAATCTGTCACTCCGGGCCACTACGAAGTCCCCTGGGAAGTCTCCTGGCCAGCCCCCTGGGAAGAACTCTGGCCAGGCCACTGGGAAGTCCCCTGGCCAGCCCACTGCGAAGTCTCCTGGACAGCCCACTGGGAAGTCCCCTGGCCAGTCCACCGGGAAGTCTCCTGGCCAGCCCACTGCGAAGTCTCCTGGCCAGCCCACTGGGAAGTCCCCTGGCCAGTCCACCGGGAAGTCTCCTGGCCAGCCTACTGCGAAAAACCCTGGCCAGCCCACTGGAAAAGAACCCTGGCCGGCCCACTGCGAAAAACCCTGGCCAGCCCACTGCGAAGTCTCCTGGCCAGCCAACTGGGAAGAACCCTGGCCAGCCCACTCCTCGTCAACTTGCTGAGGCGGGATCTCACCAGCTTGCTGAGGCGGGATCTCGTCAGCTTGCTGAGGCGGACTATCGGGGAACGGCTGGGTGACATGGTGCCTAACCCTGCGGGGATTAGGTTCAAGATTAGGTTTAAGTTAAGGTTGGGGTTTAAGTTAGGTTCAAAATTAGTGTTAGGATACAAGGATGAACATTAGTGCTTATGTAATATACACTATCAATGAACATTAGTGATTGTTATTTTCTATGAAATTGTAGGTATCATTGATTATTTCTAAAAATAACATTATTGTTTATGACACACAATTAGTGTTTACATCCTTGTATCCTAACACTAAATCTTATTGATATTACACAAATATGAACACTAATTGTAAATATCAATGAATATTAGAGCTATAGAACACTAATATATCAATGAACATTAGTGGTTGTTATTAGTGGTTTATATAAAATCACACACAATTTTAGTGAAAATGATTAAATGATGCCTATAAATAATAGTGGTTGTTTTTTTAGAAATAATTAAAATACCTACAATTTTATAGAAAATAATACCTATAAATGAACATTAGTGTTTATGCTCGTAGGATTTTGATAGTGGTTCAAAAATAGTGTTAGGATACAAGGATGAACATTACATGTAATAATTAAATTTAACAAAATATTTGTGTTAGAATATGAAAAATATATCCTAAAAAATATGAAAAATATCAACATTACTTAGGATACAAAGATGAACAAAAATAAGAAAGAAAGAAAGAAAAAAAAACTAACCACTCTTCTTTCAATTCTTCTCCTTCTCCTTCGCCTTCCTCCTCCTCTTCTTCTTTTCTTCTGCTTCTTCTTCTTCTCGGCTTCACTCACAGCAACAACACTACTCCCCACCAACCCACAAACACTTTACTCCCCACCTACCAACCACCCTATTGAATATCCAAACCAACTGAACCGAAGTGAACTGGTTGAAACGAAGTGAAGGGGGGCTGAACCGAAGTGAACACGGGGGGGGGGGGGGGGGGGGGGGGGTATTTCCGACAGACCATCTGTCGGAATTTGGGGTGATGTCCAAATTCCGACAGACCGTTACCGTCTGTCGGAATTTGGGCATCACTCCAAATTCCGACACGTGGTCTGTCGGATCTTATCGTTTAAACAAATTTCCCAAACTTTTATCGTTATTATTAATTTATATTAAATTTCTTATTGTACAGTAGATTTTCTGAATACAAAAGTAACAAAACCATGTAGATTATTTAGACAAAAAAGACAGGTGACTTTTGGGAGGAAAAAAACATCTAGTATCTAACTTGAATTTGTGAAGGCAGAGAAATCCTAAACAAAATGATCCTTAAATCTCTGTTTATATAACCATACTAAACAGAGCTGTAAAGTAAGTGCACTGCATTTAAAATATATTAAAGATGAACCTTTGCATGCTTCTTATCCTTCCGAGCAAGTCTCTCACGCTCATCATATTCTTGATTTTCTTTCTCCACCAACCGGATGAGAGTGTCGCAACGCCTAGCTAGTTCTTGGGTTGTGCGGGACTTCACAAACCAGTCAAATTGAAACAAAGGTGACATGCGGAAAGCTGCTTTCAGCTCATCCCAGTTTCCATAACCAAGCTTATGGACCACGCACAACTGAAAATAGTGGTCCAACATAGTAACTAGTAAGACATGCAAAACTAAGCAACTGAAGATAGTAATACTAGGAGTCAGAACAGTAACAATTACAGCATATATTAAGATAAATAGCACACCATGAAACGGTCACATTTTTCATTGTAAAGCTTTCCTTTGTTCTGACCATACTGAATCTTCAACTCTAACCTTGGATTTTTATAGCGATCTAGCTTTTTTCCTATGGCTTTCATTATCTCATCTTTCCGGGAAATTCTAGCCTCTCCTCTTTCAATGTTCTTGATTATGCGATCATAGTCTGAAGGAAACAAGGTGACAAAAAACTATTCAGAGAAGTGACCAGATTAATAACAAGATCAACAATCACAATGGTTAATCATGTGACTGCAGTCATGCATATATAATAATATCATACACAAAGATGTTCACTAGAAAAACAGAATGTGCATAGCATACCACTCAGCTCCTTATATCTTTCTCTGAAAACCTTAGCATATCTTTCAACCTCCTCTTCCGTTTTTCCCTCCATCTCAGAAGCAATACTTTTCATGTCTTTACGACCATACTTCTCACATGCTCGAATGAATGTATTAAAGTCTTTTCTAGTCCACGATGAGAAACCCTAGAACATTGAGAGGGAAATTAGAAGCCAGTGTTAATAATTAGTTGTCAATTAGTTGTCATTTTCCTTTCTTAGTTTTTGGTAAGTCATTAAAGTCCTTAATGATCTTTCCTTTCTTTAGAATTTTGTATCTGGTCTTTATTCTAGCACTTTGTATTCCTATTAATATAGGATCTCTGCTTTGAGAAAAAATAAGAAATTAGAGTCTTCTTCCAATATACACTTGTGCGGTGTCTTTAGAGAGTTCTAACATTTGGTATCAGAGCCAAAATTTGTTGGTTCTTCTTCATGTCGACGTCTTCAAGCGTGAACGACTCAGCAGAGTCACCTTTGAAATCCGGTGGCCACAACCATGGGAGTTTCAAATATCCAGTGCTTGCGAGAAGTAACTACGGTATTTGGGCCATCAGAATGTAGGGTATCCTCGATGTCCTAGATGCATTGGAGGCTGTAGAACCACGCGATCCGACAACGACTATTGATGAGAAGAAGAACAAAGCGGCCTACTTGGCCATCCAACAAGCACTTCCTGATGACGCACTCCAGATGGTTGCGGAGAAGAAAACCGCAAAGGAGATGTGGGACATGCTTAAGACCATGTACCAAGGCTCGGACCGAGTCAAGGATGCAAAGATCCAAACTCTGCAGTCAGAGTTTGATACACTTCGCATGAAGGAGACGGATTCAATAGACGTTTTCTTCATGCGGCTCACCACAAATGTCAACACACAAAGGGCGTTGGGAGGAACGGTAGCGAAGGCTACTGTTGTGAAGAAGTTTTTGAGATCTGTCCCCTCGAAGTTCGTCCAAATTGCTTCAACGATAGAGCAATTTGGTGACTTCACGACGATGACCGTGGAGGAGGTCGTCGGTCGACTAAAGACCTACGAAGAGCACGTTGGTGGGACTGCTAACAAAGAAGAGGATAGACTCCTCTTGATGATGAAGGAGTTGATGGCTCGTGATAAGAAGCTCTCGTATGGTGGAGGACGCCAAACCGGCGGCCGAAGAGGCCGTGGTCGCGGACGAGGGCGTGGCGAACAACAACGCAACAACGACCGTCGAGAAGGTCAAGATCGTAACAAAGGTGGTAAATATGAAACACAAGTCGAGTGTTTTTTATTGCCACAAAATGGGCCATTATGCTGCGGAATGTCGTTTGAAGAAGAAAAACGAAGAAAGAGCGCACATGGCCGAGGCATTTGAAGACAATGAACCGGCTCTTCTAATGGCGGAAAGCGAAGAAATACAATCTGTTGAGAATCAATAAGGGACTTTTAGTCCCACATCGGAATATGTTATATGTAGAGGAGCTAGACTCCCTATAAGTAGTGAAGTAGTCCATCAATAAAATCATCCATCCATTATGTTCTACATGATATCAGAGCCATAACTCTCTCTCTCTCTCTCTCTCTCTCTCTCTCTCTCTCTCCACAAAAAGAAAAAAAAAAAATTTAACCCCCGCCCCAAGCCGCCCCCCCAAGCCACCCCCCCCCCCCCCCACTCCCAGCCCCTCTCCTGCCGACCCCCCCCCCCCAAGCCGTCCCCCCCACTCCCAGGCCGCCCCCCCCCCCCCCAAGCCGCCCCCCCACCCCCTCCCAGGCCGCCACCCCCAAGCCGTCCCCCCCACCGACAGCAGCCCTCCCCTCCACCCCCCGCCCCCCCAGCAGCCCCCCCACCCCCCCGACCACCAGCAGCACCCCGCCCCCCCCTCCTCCCTCTCCCTCTCTTGACATGGAAACCCTAACCCTAGCCCTAGCAGCCCAATCCACACCCTAACCCTAACCCTAGCCGCCTCTTTTTTTTACAAAAATAAATAAATAACAAAAACTGGCGTATTTCGAATAGAGACGGCTGTCAAATGCTTTATTTGCACAATCTCTGTTCCTCGCTTACGCCGTTCGGAACTAACAAATGCTTTATTTGTTATTCCTTCTTCACATCAGGATCTTTACAGAGACTGATCATGTCTTCTCTGGTGTCCTGACGTGTTCACTTTACATGCGCGTGTCGGTGCTGGCCAAGTTAGTAGCGCATTAGTAAAGTCTCTGGCGTTGAAGAAGACGACGTAGACGACGAAGACGTCGAAGTTGGGTCAGTTGTAGACTCCGACGACGACGAAGAAGACGACGAATAGGGTTCACAGTTGAAGACGCCATGGATTCGATCAGTGACAAACTGACGGCCGAAGAGATGAAGGCCTTGGTTGATGATATCTTATCAAAGAGATTAACCGAGACAACCCCACGTGTGATCCATACTGATGTGGATTCGTCACCTTACAAAATGGAAAAGCTGGAGAAGCTGGAAACGAAGTTGGAAGGAACGTCCAACTACTTGAAGTGGTCGCGGCAGGCGATGCGGACGCTGAAGGGACGTGGCTTGGTTGGCTATGTCACTGGCCAAGCCAAGGCGCCAACCGATCACTCCGCAAAGGAGTTTGCTGTTTGGGAGATTGTCAATAACATAGTGGCTGGGTGGTTGACTGCCTCATTAACCGACCAGGTGTCGGGCAATGTCAAGGCAATGGAGGCTGCTGCGGATATATGGCGGACTCTAAAAGATATGTACTCCGACTCGGGCAACCCTATGCGGGTCTTTCAACTACAAGATGATCTCGATAGGGTGACCCAAGACGAACGTACCATCTCTAAATACGCAGCCCTGTTGAAGAAGTACTGGTCTGATCTGGATCATTATGATCCTCTTGGGATGGAAGATGCACAAGTCGAACCGGCGTCCACTAAGTACTTTCAGACGTTCCTGGCTTATATTTTGCAGCAGCGTATGATGAAATTCCTGAAGGGACTACACCCTGTGTTTGAGGAGAGACGGAATATCCTCCTATCCCAACCCACGCTTCCGACCTTGGAAGAAGCTATAGCCGTCATGACACAGGAAGAAGCTCGACTGAAGTTGATGCCCAACAAGGGCTCCTACCAGGGAGAGCGAGCCGAGGTTGAAAAGTCTGCCCTTGCTGCCTTCAATCAACCTCCATCTGTTGGTGGTGTTTGCCACAATTGTGGTGACTCCGGACATTACATCCGATTTTGTTCAAAACCCTTGCGAAATCAGTCTACTGATCGAGGAAGGGGTCGTGGAGGCCGACATGGTAGTAGAGGAGGATATGCTGGTAGACGGGGAGGACACAAAGCGAATCTGGTGGAAGAAGGGGGAGAGAATCAACTGGCTGAAATAACCCCGCTTGAGCGGGAGTTCCTTGAGAAGTTGTGAGGCACAAAGCTGGGTTCGGCCGACAGTCCTGGGGCGTCTTCTACCTCGGGGGATCTCATCACTTGCTTTGCCCAAACCAGCACCGGTAATCCTGCACGTGCTCTTGCATCTGTCCATCAGCCAGGATGGATAATAGACTCTGGGACATCTCGCCATGTCACGGGATCCCGTGGTGCGTTTCAGGACTATACTCACCTACCATTGCCGGAGAGTATTCAGACCGCTGATGGTACATCCAGCCCTGTAGTGGGTAAAGGCACTGTCGCATGCACCCCTTCCATCACTCTAACCAATGTCTTACATGCTCCATCTTTTCCTGTCAATCTTTTATCCATTAGTGTCATTATACTTGATCTTAACTGTACTGTTTCCTTTGACATTCCTACGGTGACTTTTCAGGAGAAGGGGACAGGACGACGACTTGGGACTGGCACATGGCATAAGGGGCTGTGGTATTTAGATAGGACTGGACTGGACAACGCATTGGCATCCTTGGTCGTAGTCGCACCACCAGAAGCTTCCTGTCGCAGTGTTGAAGCCAACTTGCTACTCCACCACCAGCGTGTCGGTCATTCCTCTTTTCAAGTTATTAGTCGAATGTATCCGTCCTTATATCAAAGGGCTGATAAAGAGAAGTTATTTTGTGATGCTTGTGAGTTGGGAAAACATACCAGAAGCTCGTATGTGAGCTCGGGGAATAGGAGTTCAGCTGCTTTTGACATGATACATTCGGACGTATGGGGCCCTTGTCCTACAACCGGAATTAACGGCTTTCGATGGTTCGTCACCTTTATTGACTGTTATACCCGCGTGACATGGGTCTACCTTATGAAGAATAAAAGTGACGTCCTTGAGGCCTTTCGGGACTTTCATCGACGGGTGGAAACAAATATGGCGCTAAAATTAAGTATTTTCGGTCTGACAATGGGACGGAGTATACTAATAAGCGGGTTGCTGAGTATTTTTTCACTCATGGAATACTACATCAAACTTCATGTGCTTATACTCCGGCACAAAATGGTGTGGCTGAACGAAAGAACAGACACCTGCTAGAAGTCGCACGGACGATGATGCTGGCTATGAATGTCCCAAAACACTTATGGGGGCAGGCTATATTGACGGCCTCTTATCTCATCAACAGAATGTCATCTCAAGTATTGAACTGGAAGACACCATTGGAGATGCTTACTGGGGCAACTACATACACTGTTCCAACGAAAGTTTTTGGATATGTGTGCTTTGTCCAAGATAATAGGCCCGGCGTTGGCAAACTGGATCCTAGGGCAGTTGAATGTGTCTTTCTCGGCTACACGGCGACTCAGAAGGGATATGCCTGTTGGATTCCAGTCGAGCGGAAGATGTTTGTCAGCATGGACGTTACATTCAGAGAACTCGAACCATACTATGGTTCGGATGAAGGTTCAGCATTTGGTGACACACCTAACACAGATGGTGTTCGATGTGAGGGGGAGATAATAAGCCCAAATGTGGTCGTCGGATCGGTTCCGTGTCCGGTTGTAGAAAACTGGACGAAAGGGGGGAGCACAGTTACTCAGATACAGAGAATAAAGAAGACGATACATATGTTACGCAGGAGGAGCAGCAGACAAGGGAAAAGGAGCTCCAAGTCTACAGAAGGAGACAACAGAAGTCCAGTACTGTGCCTATGTCGTGTCCTATGCCTACTGTACCAAGTCCCTCGTCTACTCCTGCTCCAACTCCTGAAGATGTTGCCCCCGCACTGAATCACTCGGATTCTGATGCGGATCTCTCCGACTCGGATGGTATGATCTCTCCACCACCTATTGCTCCCTTAAGGAGATCTTCTCACATCAATGCGGGTAAGGCTCCTGCTCGTTTTGATAATTACGAACATGATATTGCCAACTTCTTGTCTTATTCTAACATTTTTTCGAATTATTGAGCCTTCATTGCATCGTTAGACTCTACTTCGTTGTCCAAGTGTTGGCAGGAAGCAAAGAAAGATCCAAGGTGGAAAGCTGCAATGATGGAAGAACTTGGGGCACTGGAGAAAAATAAGACATGGGAGCTGGTTCCATTACCCAAAGGGAAGAAAGCTGTGGGATGCAAATGGGTGTACACAGTGAAAGAGACGCCAGAAGGAAAAGTAGAGCGATACAAGGCGAGGTTGGTTACAAAAGAATTCACACAGTCATATGGAATAGACTATGATGAGACGTTTGCCCCAGTAGCAAAAATGAGCACCGTGAGAACTCTGGTCTCCATTACAGCGAACTATGGGTGGAAGTTGTACCAGCTGGATGTGAAGAATGCCTTTCTTCATGGGGACCTGCAAGAAGAAGTATACATGGAGCTCCCGCCAGGGTGCTACGCGACGGAATCAAACGGAGGGACGTCGCAAGAAAAGGTGTGTAAACTGAAAAAGTCGCTATACGGGCTCAAGCAATCTCCTCGAGCCTGGTTTGACAGATTCAGAAAGGCTGTTACAGGCATGGGATACCGTCAAACAAATGCAGATCATACGGTATTCCTCCAGCATGCAAGAGGCCACATCACTATACTTGTTGTATATATGGATGATATAGTAATCACAGGTGATGATGAAGTCAAGATCACTAAGCTGAAGTCAAAACTCGCAAAGGAGTTTGAAGTGAAGGATTTAGGAGCGATGAGGTAATTTCTAGATATCGAGGTGTGTGAAGGCGAACAAGGAATTGTTCTCTCACAGAGAAAATACACACTAGATCTGCTGAAGGAGACAGGGATGCTGGGATGCAAAGCAGCAGTCACTCCAATTGACCAGAAGTGCAAGTTGGGAGCAGAAGTAGGAGAGTCAGTTGATCGTGAAAGATATCAACGACTTGTAGGAAGATTGATTTATCTGGGACACACTCGCCCTGATATCTCATTTGCGGTAAGTGTAGTGAGTCGCTACATGCATGATCCAAGAAAGGGTCATATGGAAGCAGTATTTCAGATCTTGAGATATCTGAAAGGAACGCCGGGAAAGGGGCTATGGTTCAAGAAGAATGAACGCATAGAAGTTGAGGGATACTGTGATGCAGACTGGACGAGCTGCATAGACGACAGAAGGTCTACCACGGGATACTGTGTTTTTGTAGGAGGAAATCTGGTCTCATGGAGAAGCAAGAAACAGTCAGTGGTAGCACGGTCGACAGCTGAAGCAGAATACAGAGCAATGGCTCTGGGAGTGTCAGAGTTGCTATAGGTGAAAGCATTGCTGACAGAGTTGCAGCTGGATAAGGGAGCACAATTGCGTCTTCTGAGCGATAGTCAAGCTGCAATAAGTATAGCTAACAATCTAGTTCAGCACGACAGAACGAAGCACATCGAGATTGATCGATTCTTCATCAAGGAGAAGCTGGAACAAGGGATACTGAAGATTGACCATGTCCGCTCAGAAGAACAAGTTGCAGACTGTCTGACTAAGGGTCTTAGGTCATTAAGTCTGTCAAAGCTATGTAACAAGATGGGGATGATCAATATCTATCGCCCATCTTGAGGGGAAGTGTTGAGAATCAATAAGGGACTTTTAGTCCCACATCGGAATATGTTATATGTAGAGGAGCTAGACTCCCTATAAGTAGTAAGTAGTCCATCAATAAAATCATCCATCCATTATTTACTACACAATCATCTCTGGTATGCTCGAACGTTTTTTTAAATGAAAAAAATGTACAACCAAGTATTTTTTCCAGTGACTTGGAGAAATCATGTTGGTACCTTGATACGGGAGCTAGCAACCACATGACGGGGTGCAAAGATTTTTTCTTCGATCTAGACGAAACAGTGAAAGGGAAGGTGAAGTTAGGCGATGACTCTTCAGTGGAGATCTGTGGTCGGGGTGCAGTCTTCTTCAAAGACCAAAAACAGAAGCACAAAGTCTTCACCAACGTCTACTATATCCCGAAACTCCGCACCAATATTGCGAGTTTGGGACAGTTGGAGGAGAACGGATGCAAGATCGTCATGGAGGACGGATTCTTGTGTTTGTTCGATCGAGAGAGGCGACTCTTGGCGAAGGAGGAGAGGTCCAAGAATTGACTTTATATTCTCAACATGAAGACGGACGCTCCGGTGGCTCTGCTAGTAGAAAAGTACAAAGACGAGGCGTGGCTGTGGCATGCTAGATGGGGACATCTCAACTTTCGAGCACTTCATGATATGGGGCGACTCAAGATGGTGGAGGGGATGCCCTCTATTGAGCACTCACAAGAGCTTTGTGATGGGTGCTTGGTGGCAAAGCAAAGACGATTATCATTCCCGAAGGCTGCAACGGGTCGTGCATCGACCTCTCTTCAATTGGTGCATAGGGATCTTTGTGGACCCATCAATCCTGCTGCCCCGGGAGGTCAACAATATTTCTTCTTGCTAGTAGACGATTACAGCAGGTTTATGTGGGTGGAGTTATTAAAGTCCAAGGATGAGGCCTTGGATGCTTTCAAAAGACTAAAAGCAAAAGCGGAGATGGAGACGAAACTCAAGGTGAAGGGATTCCGTAGCGATCGAGGTGGGGAGTTCACATCCAAGACGTTCAACGCCTACTGTGAGGAAGTCGGGATCAAACGATTCCTCACAGCCCCTTATTCTCCACAGCAGAACGGCATGGTGGAGCGCCGCAATCAAACTGTCATGGGGACTGTTCGGAGCCTTCTAAAATGTAAGGGCATGCCCGCACATTTTTGGGGAGAAGCAGTGGCAACCACAGTGCATCTTCTCAACCGGGCGACTACTCAAAGTGCGGTGGAAAAGACGCCTTACGAGGCGATTTACGGAAGGAAATCGAAAGTACACCATTTTTGCACTTTCGGTTGCCTTGCGTATGCAAAAACAACGAAGCCAAATCTCGCGAAGCTAGCGGATAGAAGCACGCGGATGGTGTTTATCGGCTATGAGACGGGCTCTAAATCCTATCGATTGTTCAATCCATCAACCGGGAAGCTAGTAATCAGCCGGGATGTTGTCTTTCACGAAGAAGCGAAGTAGGATTGGGAAGAAAAAAATGGGAGATGAGCTCTCTGTCTCAAATCAAATTCTGCCAACGGCAGAAGGAGCAGCAACTCCTCCCGCTACGGACGCACCCCCCGCCCTCCCTCCTGGCGACGGGTTGGCCACCCCCACCACGGCCCAGCAACCCCTCACCGCGGCCGCAGCTCCCTCCTCTGTAGACGTGGCTCCCGAGGCGAGTTCGAAGTCCAGTTTTGAAGAATCTCCTCCAGTGTACGACAACTCCACAACTACACCATCGACTTCCTCTATGGGCTCTTTTTCTTCATCAAAGAGCGGGTCCTCTTCAACTGTGAGCAGACCAATTCGGTTCCGGTCACTTGAGGAGGTCTACGGCGAGACCGAAGAAATGGACTTGCAGCAGGAAGAGGCTGGGCTTTGCCTCTTTGCAGCAGGGGAGCCAGCAACGTTCGAGGAGGCCAAAGACGATCCAAGCTGGAGAAGAGCTATGGAGGAGGAGTTAGCCTCGATCCGGGATAATGATACTTGGGAAATCACCAATCTCCCGAGTGGTCAAAAATCCATCGGATTGAAGTGGGTATTCAAGACGAAGCAAGATCCGGATGGCAATATTTTGAAGCATAAAGCTCGGCTCGTGGCGAAGGGCTATGTGCAGAGACAAGGGGTTGACTTCAACGAGGTGTTTGCACCGGTGGCGAGATTAGAAACCGTCCGACTACTCATTGCTTTAGCAGCGGAGGAGGGATGGGACATCCATCACATGGATGTCAAATCGACGTTCTTGAATGGCGATCTGGAAGAGGAGGTATATATCTCTCAACCCCCAGGTTTTGGCATTACTGGACAAGAGCACAAGGTGTTGAAGCTCAAGAAGGCATTGTATGGTCTTCGACAAGCCCCGCGGGCTTGGAATTTCAAGCTCGATCAGAGCCTATCCTCATTAGGCTTTGAAAGAAGTCCGACTGAACACGCCGTCTACAAGAAAGTTATGGGGAACTCCAACCTGCTGGTTGGAGTCTATGTTGATGATCTCATTATCACCGGGTCAAGCAGCGTGGAAGTTGAAAAGTTCAAAACTCAGATGAAGGAGCTCTTCAGCATGAGCGATCTTGGATTGCTCACCTACTACTTGGGGATAGGGGTATCCCAAACACCTCAGGTAATTACCCTTTGTCAGTCTTCGTATACATTAAAAATTCTTCAGAAGTATGGGATGGAAGACTGCAATCCTAGTCAAGTTCCGATGGAACCAAGGCTCAAGTTGAGCAAGACGGGCGATTATCCTTTGGGATAGCAAGCAGGTTCATGGAGTATAGGAGCGCAATAGGATGCTTGAGATACTTGGTGAATACGCGTCCGGATATTGCATATGCCGTAGGGATAGCAAGCAGGTTCATGGAGAAGCCCAACACCCAGCATCTTGCGGTGGTAAAGCATATCTTGCGGTATTTAAAGGGCACAAGCCGGTTTGGACTTTGCTATGAGAGGAATGCTCGTGGAGGACAAAAGCTAATTGGCTACTGCGACAGTGATCATGTAGGGAGTGTTGATGACAGGAAGAGTAATATGGGAGTTGCGTACTTCCTAGGTCGGAACATCATCACTTGGATGTCGCAGAAGCAACGGGTTGTAGCCTTATCTTCTTGTGAGGCCGAATACATATCAGCTTCGATTGCGGCACAGCAAGGAGTATGGTTACTCAACCTACTTGATGATATTCGGAAGCGGGTTAGGTGCAAGGCAACTCTTATGATTGACAACAAGTCAGCCATTGCACTAACAAAGAACCCCGTGTATCATGATCGTTCAAAGCATATTGATACTCGCTACCATTACATTAGGGACTGCGTGGAGCGTGGGATGATCGAGGTCGAATATGTACACACTAACGACCAACTTGCTGACATACTGACCAAAGCACTTGCAAGGAACAAGTTCATTGAAATGCGGAAGCGACTTCGAGTGCGGGATGTGAAAGACAAACTAATTAGGGGTTAATTGTTAATAATTAGTTGTCAATTAGTTGTCATTTTCCTTTCTTAGTTTTTGGTAAGTCATTAAAGTCCTTAATGATCTTTCCTTTCTTTAGAATTTTGTATCTGGTCTTTATTCTAGCACTTTGTATTCCTATTAATATGGGATCTCTGCTTTGAGAAAAAAAATAAGAAATTAGAGTCTTCTTCCAATATACACTTGTGCGGTGTCTTTAGAGAGTTCTAACAGCCAGCCAAGAGATTCAGTAATTTTGATAAGGTGGAATATCTCACCTCCTCCAATAACTGTTCCTTCTCTTCTTGTTCCTCCGCAGTCAAGGGGTCCCCCAAGTCTAAGTCAGTACAACTATGAGGATTATTGCTAAAATCAAATTAAGTATGCAATATCTTCAAAATGGATATATTACCTTCAGACTCATCATCGTCAATTGTATCTTTAGATTGATTATTCTGATGTGTTTGCTGAACAAGATTGAAAGAAGAAAAGTAACAACTTGCAGTTAGTATATATTTATAAAGAAAACTTTGCATCACAGAATCAAGCAGGATCATTTACTAGGTCAGCATTCCAGCTAAAGTTAACATTGTTGCTTTACATTCTGATATGAGATGCACCTTCTCCATTTTGCATTTGACATTATCAGACTATCAATTTTGTTTTTGCCCAGTTAAATTAATAACAAATGAATTGGAAAGAGCAGCCGAAAAGATGCATATATCCCTCCATTTAGTCTTAAAAGAAAACTCATATATACCGCAGAAACTAGAAGTGTTATGTTTTTATTACTTAAAAAATGGGTGAACGAAGGACCTTAGATGCTTGATGTGGACTGGAAAACAGAGTAGTGCTTTAAGAAGCAGGTCGTAGAAAGATGAACAAGTTAGCACATACCATGAGATGTCGCACTTCTTTCTCATACAACTCATTTAGCCTCTGTGTTAAAAAACTGGAAGTCGTGCCTGAAAAAGAGCACAAATTGTTCATCAGTTCAAGTCAAATCTGTGATCATAGAGACATAAAATGCATTAAGTAATCCAGATTAATATGAAACATTCAAAGAATATTGAACTCTTATACATGTTATTAAATATGTTGGAGGAAAAAAATTAACAAAAAGGAATTTACAGATGAGGCATGCGGGGAATTTGTGGCTCCCTTGCTTTTGCAGGAGCACCTTGGCGCAGTGTTTGCTTGAAATAATCAGATTCTGAATAGCTGAACATGATCAGAGAAAGGTTATATTCAACAACATAATAAGAAAATAAGTAGAACATCTGCAACATAAAATGTAAACTTACTTCCGCTTTCGTTCTCTTCTGGGAGGTTCAATCCAGTTTTCACTGACAATTTTCTTGAAATCAGCCTTATTCTCATCCTTCAAACAAGCAAACGGTTGAATAATGAATACTGAAATGGTATAGTACTCAACATCCACTGTATACATAACATCATTCTTACCTTATCATCGTCGAAGTCATATAACTCGGCATCTTCAACAAATATTATTATGGAGCTAACATATGCCGTTTATGATGGGAAAAATGCACATAAAGAAAAGGTTCATACTGTCATCCATTTTAAATTTGATAGCATCTTCGGTAAATTTCTTCATCTTTGCATCAAGTTCAGCTGTTGCCTCTTCTCCTTTAGCGATTATCCGGTCAATATCCTCATCTGTTATTGTATTGTCCTTGGAACTGAAAACCATTTCAGCACAAAATCTCACCATTTGCAACAATTCATCCTTATTAACAGCTGCATCGAAGACAACATAGAGGCATGACACACAGAAATCACTAGATTGTTTGTAACAACTGACAAAGCTTTATTTAAAACACATACTCTTCTGCTCGGCCAAGCGACCTTGCTGAATCACTAAAGCATCAAGAGCAAGCTTCTTATAAGCCCTCTCAATTACTTTTTCCTCAATGGTGTACTGCAGTTTGGTTGAAAATACATAAAAGTTACAACACATTCAACATTCAAATTGGTGATAATGTTTTAACAAAGCTGAAGCTAAACCTCAGTACAAAACCGGAATACTTGAACTTCTTTCTTTTGGCCGATTCTATGGGCACGATCTTGTGCTTGTAGATCAACCTGCGGGTTCCTGCATATGACAAAATAGAGATGAGGAAAAAAAAAACTGTGGAACTAGAGATTAAAACATAGTTAAAGGAATAAAATCCCACCAATCACTGTCATAAAGGATGACGACATCAGCAGTGGCAAGATTAATCCCTAGGCCCCCTGCTCTTGTTGACAGCAAGAAAATGAACTTCTGACTTCCAGGCTGATTGAAGGCTTCAATGGAAGCATCACGATCTTCGCCACCAGTATTCCCATCAATACGGCAATATTGATATCCACGAAATATTGAATAGTCTTCCAAGATATCTAGCAGCCTGGTCATCTGCAATGTAAACATGCAATATTGTATTCAGTAATTTAAGAATAAACTGGTGCTCTATATATTGGATAAAATGTAAAACAATAAAGAACAAAGATTTGAAATTAAGGCATCATTAGAAGATTCAGAAATGTAACAAAATGACCGCACTTTACTAAATAGCAAATCAGTTCAGAAAACATGAAAAAGAAATCTTGAGTTCATGGACAAATTAGTAGTCCCAATAATGAAAGCGGACCTGTGAGAATATAAGAACCCTTGAATCCCTCTCCTTGAGCTTGGGAAGCAATTTATCTAGAAGAACCATTTTTCCTTCACAAATATTATTACAGCCATAGAGCATATGTAAGTAACAAAATCTTTTTGAAGTAGAGCACGGTAATACTGCTTCTGCATTTGGGACATTCCTACTTTAAGTATAGTTTCCTTTTTCCGGAGGCAAGCCCTTCTCAACATCAGATTTAAGCCTACGAAGAAGAAACGGGCGAAGAACGTACAAGGAGAACATAACACTTAACTAGAAGATGATTACAAATTTAATAAATTTAATTTAAGAACGGAATAGAAAGATGGTATACTAATAGCTTCAAATCACCTTGTGTAGCTGTTGAACAACCTCTTGTTGATCATTCTCCCCGGATATTTGAAACCATTCATCAAAGGTTTCAGCTGAACTAAATATCTCAGGAAGCAAAAAGTTAAGAAGAGACCATAGCTCATGAAGATTGTTCTGCAAATTACCAAAAATGTTAATAAGAAACTTTCTATATCAGGGAACATTATTTAAATGCTACTGCAATCTGGCTTTAAATGAACTTTTTACCAGAAAGTGACAATTTTTTTGATAAAGGAAAAGGATAAAATAGGGGATGGACTTAAAGTGCATATGTCCAAATTTCTCAAAAACCTACGAAAGAATCTAAATAAAGGTACAGCACGAGGATGATGACAAAGACAATGAGCAACCCTCCTGCGCTATACCTTCACCCCAAATTCCAATGAAGCAATTACTATTTAGAGATTCAAGGGAAGCAATCAGAGAAATGTGGCCACCTTAACTGTGACAGTTTTCACAACTGGAGACATGCACAGTCAGGACGTGTCGTAGATGTATCATGCTAGACATCATTGTGGTCTTTCAACATTTGGGCATGCCACTGTCTCTCAATAGGGGACAGTTGGGACCCAAGTACACCATTTTGTGTTCTCATCCATCTCCTATCTCAACAGCTCGGTGTCTTCAGTGGCAGGTCTTCCTGTTCTTTGTCGTATGCATAAATCAGCTCTCCTATTCCATTCACTATTGTAAAAATCGCTATCACTGCATCAAACATTAGAGTGTTGGAAAGATTTGAGGGTTATATATTTACATTATTCAACACGCCCTTGCAGGCCGAAGACCCATTTTACGGATTGGGAATAGAATCACTGTGGTATCTTTTGTAAAATCTGCTTAAAATGAGTGCCACATAGAGTGAACAATGGTTACTCTGATACCATGTTAAATGGAGTGATAATGGATGATTCAAAACTTGAGTGATATTCCACTACAAAAAAGGTTTTAAATATCCAACTATATATCTGTATTTATTTTCAACATATATTGATACTTCCATAGGTATTCCACCATATATAGAAGGTAACAAATGATTCAAAAATGGTGTTAAAAAGACTAGAATATATTTACAAGTAGAACATCACATCAGCATCCAAGCCTTCTACTGACATAATGGAGTCTAAGATGGAGCAAAGCTATACAAGGCTGAGTATTTATCTTGACTCATTTGTCATCAACCTGCCACCAATTCTTTGTACCCGTGCAAAATTACAACAAAGTAGTTATGGACAAGCAAGAAACTTGCCATAAAACCAACAAGGCTAGTTATAAGGTAGGCATCTGACACGAAACTTGGAAGAACTCATCCTAAAACCTAGACGTTAAGAGGAGAGAGTCCAAGATTATATTAGGCCGTATCGAGTTTCCCACATAAGGATGCATGACTATAGGACCGTAATAATCTACCATTTTCCGAAGTCCCGACATCCACGCGGGTTGACTTTATACTAGACTTCTAGTCCCAAGCAAACCTTGCTATGTCGACATCACCATCCATATCGCACAATTGCAACCAGAAGGCATGATGTAGGCTCTAATACCACCTAATACGAACCTTAGGAGAACTCATCCTAAAAGCTAGTTGTTAAGAGGAGAGAGCACAATATTATATCAATCCACATCAAATTTCTCATATAACCAATGTGGGACTAGGATTGTAACAATGTCTCGCCTCTTTAATCCTTCACTAAACGTCCAATTACCCTAGACAAGGAGAATTAACAAAGAGTCAGAGATACATTATGCTATATGTAATTGCATTCATCTCTATCATACAAGCCAAGTGGCCAAAAAAATAGGAATACCATTCTCACACCCCAAAAAAGGAATATCATTCTCACGCCCGTAGAACATTATAGATGCCTCCCATTTCTCACTAAAAGGGTCAGAAGTCACACTTTTCTCCATTACATTAAGGACCTCTATACTTGATTTAAGGTTCCATAAAAATTATTTTGTATCTTTATCCCACTCACATACATATCTACCATTAGCTGTCATTTCTTACTAAACGGATCATGTGTCACACTCCTTTCCTTACAAAAGGGGGTTATTTATATTTGATCTTATCCTTGAAGGTGTCTCATAAATATTATTTGGTGTCTTGAAGAAATTAGGACAATAGATATGGGAAATAAAAATGTAAAACCATTTACTTTTAGATTATCATGTTTACTTGCAAGGATTTGGAATCCAGCAATTCTATTAACCAGGTCTTTGTTTTGCTCTGGGGTCATGCACACTCTCAACAACATAATACTTCCTCCTCCTCCCCGTCACATAAACAAACAAGAATACACCCTGTGTGCAATTAAGCTAGTTACACAAATTTTTAACCAATGGATTAACAAGATCTTTTGAGCTGGTATTGAGAAGATTTATCATGATAATTAACTAACAAGTTAGAAAAAAAAAATATAAGGTTAAGGCTGTCTTTTATATTATTCTCAAAAGCTCTCAAAACTGAAGGGATCACCGGTCTGACTGACCGACCGAACGACCTAGTGGACGTAGTGGAACGGAAATGTTATTAAATTTGAAGGGAGCACCGGTTTCTTTCATTTCTACTTCCTCCTCGATGGCTTCACCAGTCTCAACTACTTACCAACAAGGAGTAATCTTGGTTAAGTCACCTATGACATATCGTCTGTGTACATGTGTACCCCTCCAGCACCAACCTCTGACATTTCCAAAGCTCTTAAAGGGCCACAAACACACTCGATCATTGATATTGTTGACAATTATGTCTTCTCTCAGCCCGGAGTGTATGATTGAAAAGTATTGTGCATGCACAAGTTCTTGATTCCTATGCACGGAGTAATTTTCTCCACTGATAATGTTTCCAGTTTTAAGTTCTTGAATGTTTGATTGTCATGTGAAACGTTGGTCATATGTATAACTTCTTTGGACTTCTTCCTTGATTCAACCACATTCCATTACAAATCTTTATAAATAATCAAGATATATGAATGATTCACTTTTGTACATTTTATTATGTATGTATTATTAGAGAGTAATTTTTCTTTAGAAAATCTTGATCAATAAAAAATCTTGATCAAACTATCAAAAGGTCGATCCATAAATTTGTGATAAAGGCTTTTTCTTGTTGTAACCTTGATAAAAATCCATTTATATGCAGTGTAGCACTAAATCAATGACTTTGCAATTTTGCAATGACTAGAAAATCTTATCCAAAATGGGGGAATCAGTGGACGATGCTTTTCATTGGATTGCAATGTGTTTTGATTGGATTGCAACAGAAGTTGGGAAGTCGATGGTGGTGGTGTTTTCATTGGAGGTCACAATGGTGGTCAGGAAGTGGCAGTGTGGTTCACTGGTTCCCAGTGGAGGTCTATGTCAAAGGCTAATGCTCATGTGGTTTTCAGTGAGGCCGCAATGGAGGCTCATAAGCCGGTTGGCTGTTTTGGGTTGCAACGGAAGTCAGAAAGTTGAGGGTCGAGTTTCCTATAGAGATTGCAATGGATATTGTGAAGGCGACTATGGGTATCCGGTGGAGCTCTTGTAGAAATTTACTTAAAGAGGAGAAATTGTGAAAGTTTAAGGTGCATCGAATTTCTTCTTAATTTGTACTTATGTCGTATAGTCATTTAATCTTCTTCCTATTATTAACTAATAACTATCATGGTAAATCTTTTGTGAATCATCTCAAATATATTTTTAATCCAATGGTTAGCAGTGTGCAACTAGCTCTCTCTCGATATATATATAGGAAATTTTATATTTGGATCAAATTGCTAAAAACAACCATGAATATAGACATCCAATGATCTTGGGACAAAATCTGAACTAACAAGTAATAAGCTAAAGCCCACTCACCACTATGAACTTTGAGCTTGTTAACTAAATCTCAAGTAAATGGCTCCATGGTTCAAGTTAGCTCATACAATTTTGAGCTTAAAGGAAGCAAGATTGAGCTCATGAGTATGGTCAGGTCAAATAGAGCTCAAACTAGGGTGCTCCTGGTATGAAAATAAATGGAATTCATCCTGTCCTACAACAATTCTAGACAAGGTCAAACAACACCACTTCAACCAAGCTTAGCTCATTTCCTTTCCCTAGCTACCCATGATCCTTTGGTACAGATTTATCAGGATACGAAACATAATGGCCAGTGCAAGACTAAACTGACAGTTTGTAATCGACCAAGAAACATGTCAATCTGGAGAGGTACAGATTGGAGAACTAAGAAATGTTTACACCATACCTACCACCGATCCTCTAGAAGTACATAATTCATCAGGATAAGTGACCTGATTGTCAGTTCAAGTCTAAATTGGCACAGTAATTGATTGGCAAACCAAGAAACATGTAGATACATTAGATAAAAAAATGTTTGTCTTTAATGAATAACAACTTCCAGAATAAAGCAAGCTCGTACAAGAACATGAGAAGGACATCACAAATTACAAAAGTGTTTTCATTGGAGGTCACAATGGTGGTCAGGAAGTGGCAGTGTGGTTCACTGGTTCCCAGTGGAGGTCTATGTCAAAGAAGAGTTTTTTTGCCTTTTTGGCACGACTGTGCATTATTTTGGTTAATTGTTTTCTTTCAATATCTTTTATCTTTTGTAATACTACTACGTGTGTATATAAGCTTTTATATATATTGGTAGTTTTAGAGTTTAATTTAGTACTTCTGTGATGTGGTTATCTTGGGCTAGGTTTTCAAAAGGAGTGTCACTCCTAATCTCGTCACTTTTTGCCAAATATATTGCATGATGTGTCGAGTCTAAACACGCTATTCGCTTATGTTTTAAAACAGGGGACCATTTAAGTGGGAAAAAACAGAGTGTCCAACAACTTACACACTGCCTAGGGATTAAGGGACTCAGCTGCTTTGAAATGCTAGCAGCTTGAGAACCTTGATGGACAATAACCATTGAAGCATGCCCACCCCTACACTTGTACTAATAAAGGTGTAGAATTTTTATTGCTATTATGTTACTTTCTTACAAGATCTTCTAGGTGTGCATAAATAGCAATAATATCCCAACCTTCGTTAGTAACAAGCATGATTTGCCTAAGCCATAAAAAGTGCACACCTAGAAAATTGCCTAATGACTAAAGTAACAAAACAGCAATAAGCTAAACACTCAGGACAAGGGACACCTGCAAAGTTTGCACGTCTAGAAGAGTACAGGCACACAAATGAATTGTATATGTGCACATGCAAGAAAAATAACATTACATCAATCAGCAGAAAGTATAGGACAAGGAGCACCTACAAGATGGTTGTGACACCAGACGAGTCCCTCCTGAACCACCTAAGGCATCCTCCTCCTTGAGGTACTCTTCATCCTCTTCGTCCTCGGTTAATTTGGAAGCATGCCGACCCCTAGATTTTCCATAATACTACTTATATTTAGTATGCGATATATGTTATGCATAAAGAGTAAACTTTTACCAATAAAATTTACCCTTATGCCAATATATATATATATATATATATATATATATATAGGTTTTGAAAGGCAAAGCAAATATCCTTTGACTGGCAAGTACGGAATTTTTCCTGTCCTTCAGTAGATTGAGATCCTTCTGGGTAAACACAAACTTAAGACTCTTGTGGTCGGTGAAAATCTCTACCATATTTCCATACAAATAATGCCTTCACAACTTGAGTGCGAAAACCACCGCTGCTAATTCCAAGTCATGGGTTGGTTAATTCCTCTCATGATCACGAAGCTGACGTGATGCATATGCTACTACCTTACCATGCTGCATCAAGACGCATCCCAATCCTCTGTCGGAAGCGTCACAATAAACTAAAAATCCTCCAGCCCCATCTGGAAGCGTGAGAATGGGAGCCGTCATCAATCTTCGCTTCAACTTTTCGAATGAACTCTGACACTCTAATGTCCAAGCAAACTGCACATCCTTGCGGGTCAACTGCGTCAATAGTGCTGAAATTCGAGCAAAGTCTGACACAAACCACCGGTAATAGCCGGCCAATCCAAGGAAACTCCGAACTTCTGCGACAGTACAGGGAACTGGCCATGTCCCTATAGCCACTATCTTTCGGGGGTCAACTTCCACTCCACCTCTGGTGATGATGTAACCTAAGTACAAAATGCGATCAATCCATAATTCACACTTACTGAACTTCGCGTACAACTGGTGCTCCCGGAGGATCTGAAGGACTATACGAAAATGCTGCTCATGCTCTGCCTCACTCTTGCTATAGACTAAGATGTCGTCTATAAACACTATCACGAACTGGTCCAAATAGGGCATGAAGATATGATTCATGAGATCCATGAATACCGCTGGCGCATTTGTCGCTCCAAATGGCATAACAAGGAACTTCCAATGTCCATATATAGATCTGAATGTTGTCTTTGGGATGTCTTGCTCTTTGACTCTGATCTAATGGTATCCTGACCGCAAGTCAATCTTCGAGAATACTGTCGCTCCTCTGAGTTGATCAAATAAATCATCTATCCTTGGTATAGGATATATGTTCTTGATTGTTACAGAATTCAAGGTACGATAATCAAAACATAATCTTGACGTAGCATCCTTCTTTTTTACAAGAAGCATCGGGGCTCCCTAAGGTGCTCCACTAGCATGAATGAATCCCTTGGTTCTGAGTTCTTCAATCAACTTGTACAGGATCTCCAACTCTGATGATGCCATTCTGTAGACTCTCTCTGACACTGGTGCCGTCCCTGGAATCAAGTCGATAGTGAACTCTATCTCTCTCTCCGGTGTCATACTTGGAAGCTCTTCGGGAAACACATCAGGAAACTCTTCTACTACTCTGGAAAATTGGACTGCTTCTGCTACTGCCATCCGCAATACTGGTGGAGAAGGTTCTACTTCGCCTTTGGAAAAATAAAAACTCTACTTCACTTGGAATACCAAAAATAATTCTGCCAATATGGTAGTCTATTCTTACATATTGATCCTTCAACCAATCCATTCCTAGGACCACATCATAGTCGGCCATCGAAAATTCTATCAACCTAGCGAGAAACTCTCTACCGCTAACTACGATTCGATACGAGAAATAGACTCTATCTACCCCTACAAGACCGTTACCAGTAAGTATATTGAGCCTTACTAATAATGACTCGGGCTCCAGTCGTACCCGTTTGCGAATCGTGCAAACATAAATGAATGCGATGCACCCGAATCAAATAATACTGATATTGGAAAAGAGTTGACGAGAATGGTACATGCCACCACCTCACCTGATGCCAATTCTTCTGCCACGGTCAGAGCCATCGCTTGACCTTGTCCTCTTGGTGCTGGTCCTCTCTGCTGATGACCTCTCTGCCTGTTCTGAATCTGAACTTGGGCATATTGTTGAGCCTGAGGCAGTGTAGCCTCCCTTCCCGGAATTTTAAAAAAAAATTTATTTTATTTATTTTATTTAAATGGTGATTTTAGAATTTTATAAATAATTATTTAGTTAATTATTACGGTAGATGACTTTAGCCATTGTAGAGTTTTGAAGTACAAGACGATTAGGAATCATGGCACAGATAGTACAGTGGCGTGCTTTGACTAGTGTATTAGCCATGCCAAGGAAGGCCGAGCCATAGTGATGTCCTAACTAGGAAAACCAGGCCAAGTTGTGACATGACCATTTTAAATAGTTAATTATTCATTATTAATATTATTTGACGTCTAGGTGACCCGGTTGTACCAAACTAGTGCAAATTGGACCCAAACCAAGCCCAAGCCTATGTAGACATACTTTTAGGTATGTACAAATATTTTCTAGCTTTTTGGGAAGACTTAACAATATTTCCTAAATATTTGGTTATTTATACAAAATGGGTATTATTATTATTATTATTATTGTTATTATTTAAATAGAGTTTTAGAATATTGGTACAATTTCCTAAGGCCAGATATGTCCACCAAGACTTTTTGGATTATCTGTGGATTATTGGTATTATGGAGTTTATTTAGTGGGTTTATTGGTATATGTATATATATAAATATTATATATATGTGGAAGTGAATGTATGTGTATATAAATATTAAATACGTGTATAAGTGTTTGTATATATAGATAAATATATATTTTATATGTGTACGTGTATATAAATACTGATATATATGTGTGGATTTATAGATAAATATACAGGTGTATAAGTGTGAATATATATATAAATATATTATTTAGGTGTGAATATGTATATATATATATATATATATATATATATATATATATATATATATATATATATATATATATATATATAGATATTGTATATGTATATATGTGTATTTATGCATAAATATATATTATACATATATGTATATGTGTATATATATATTATATGTGTGAATGTGTATGTATATATATGTGTGTGTAGGTATTCTTTTATATACAAATATATATTACATATTAGCGTACGTATTTGTATATATAAATATATAAAATTGAAGGTGTATTTGTATATAAATATATACTATAAAATATGTGTATGTGTACGTATATATATAAATATATAGATATATATATATATATACGTGAATGTGTATATAAATGTATATAAATATATTTATGTAGATATATATATATATATACGTAGAAAGGATACAACAGTAGTAGTAAACCCCAGGCCCAGCCATAACAGGCCGAGCCAACCTGGCCCAGTCCTCTCGGGTGCAGACATCCACACAGCCGGCCTGCCAAATCCCCAAGCCCAAACCGAGCCTTGTGCCAACAATAAGAACCGAAAGCAGTGCCAACAATAAGAGCCAAACTACTAGTTTAACTTTCTCCCACAATGCAAACCGAACTGTAGAGGAAACCCCCAACCCGACCCTTGGGTTTTATACGCGTAGCGTATATAAGACAGCGGAGTTCGAGAGTTCATCGAAACACCAACCCTAACCAAATCGCACGCAACCCTCGGCGCCACCTTCTCCTCCCCTGGGCGACCCCCGCGCGCGCCCTCGGCGCCGCCGCGCGCCGCCAGGCCGGCCGGAGAGCCCCACGCGCGCGCGTGCCGAAGCAGGACAGCCGCAGCAGTATCGACAGCAACCGTGCCAACTTCGCGACGTGATTTCTTCCCCCTCGGTCGACGAAACGTCGAACCGTTTGCTCAGGTACGACCACAACATAACCATCTTCGAATCCCAGTAGTTAGGTTTCGAATTAGTCGAGCGACCGACCCAAGAAATCGACACGAAGTCGATCAAAAACCTGTTCGAAAACAGGGAATATAGCAGTCCATGAACCCTTATTTGAGGATCGTTTCCGATCAATCCAGTCCCATATTAAAAAATTTATTTGAAGAGACTTTTAGACAACATGTAGGGCTTCACAACCCTTTTTGCGGAATTTGAATTCATCGACTGAGCGTCGAGAAATCGAATCCCAAAGTATCCCAAAAATTTGTTTTAAAAAACATTGAAATTGTTCCACACGACGTGCGTCACGCCAATCGGGACGACTAGGTCGCGAACCAAAAGCATCGAAAGCTACGTAACGGTTTCGTGGTCGTGTAGGCTTTGACGGAATTCAAATTGGTCGCGTGTGCGCGACGAATTTGATGCGTATCCGTCGAAATTCACCGTATCGTGCACTTTGCAAATTCTCCAATTACTTTGTGCACGTTCGTCAGATCGAGACGAAACTTGCGCCAACAAAACCGTATCGTTTTTCTGGTCCTGCATGCCAAGTTTGGTCCAAATCTGAGACAGTTGAATCGAACGTCGTTTTGCGGGCCCCACGGTCCTACTCAATGAGCGATTTTGTGCACGGCCCGCCGGAATCCAACTTTGGACATACGGTTGGGTTCGTATCGGAAAACTGGATCCGTAGACATGTAGTTTGACGACTATAGAGACCGTTGACTCTGGCACGCTTTTCGGTGCAAAGCGGGTCCAACGGCGGATATCGTTTTTGCCCGAAATTATCGTTTTGCCCCTGTGTCCAGAATTGGACTTAAGGACAGGCAATCCTAGCTGATTTGATACTTCTGGACACGTTGGTGATATTTGTTTTATCATACGACAATGTTTGTAGATATTTTCTCTAGGTGTCACCATTAGTTAGTCAATTCCTATTTTTCTGCAATTCGGAATTAGTACAACCTCATAGTTTAATACTTAGAGACTAGAGCTGATCCTCTTTTGACCAAGTTGACTATATTAACCAAAAGTCAACTATAGGTCAACCATTGGCTTAGTTTGACCCGAATTGAACTAGAACTTGACTAGTTGACTTTAGTTTGACTTTAATTTGACTTTAGTTGACCTATTGGACTTGTTGATTAGACCTTGACCTAGAAGGACCTAGAACTATCTAGAATGCACTGTAGATTACTCTTATTTCATGTTAGACTCTTTTGTGACTTGTGATTGCTCTAAATAGGACACTGTGACTCCAGTTGGACATCTATATTTATCAGCGGCTTGGATTACCAGGCGAGTACATTCTCCGATCATTTCATACTTGTTTGGACGTATTTACTTGTTATAGATTAGTTTACTTGTTGCTGACACGATGTTATCATGGATTAATACTATATGGATCTCTACATGCGATGTTATCCCCCTCGGGAGCATCGGGTACCTGTGTCATGTGCGTTTCACTTACATCATGTACTCCATGCTTTCATTTATCATGTGCACTCATGTGATCATGTACTCTCATGTTCACTGAGCCCCTCATGTTTATTATCCATGTGCACTCATCTAATGAGCTTCATGTGGAATCATGTACAATAACATAACTTGTCCAGATCCTTGTGTATTGATTGGGGTACGGGGGAGTAGAAGTGGTTATGTGATCAATCACCAAAAAGTATCCATGTGCAACTCCATAGTTTATTCATGTGCAAACCCAAGCTGTTTACATAACCATCTTGTGCTCTAAATCACTAGTCACTGATAGTTCTCTATTTATAGTAGATATTTCATTACAGTTCTCTCTTTCTTCATGTACATTTCTTTACAGCAGTTCATGTATATTATTCTATAGCTTGTTTCATATTTCCTTCATGTTATGACTTGTGTGAGAGATATGTGCTCGTTCCTGTCCTGATTGGACCCATTGATAAAATTTTACAGGTACTTGGAGTTCACAGTTAGCCTAGAGGACACTGGTAGAGCTTGGAGTTTTTACCTAGAGTTTGTTCATTTTTCTTTATTGTTTGTCTTAGAGTTGTATTTGAAATCTTGTGTTTGTTTAATAAGAACTGTTTTACTATCACTCCTGATTCTCTCTCTTGTGGATTATCTTATCTATTTCATCGTGCTGTTATCTATCTTTAGAGTTGTGATTGAGATAGTATCCTTATGTGTTTGTCCTCCGTCTGGAGAGTATAGCATTGTTTTAGATGTGATTATGACCTAGAACAGCGTTCTACCGCCGACACTGCGGCGTAGGCTGGACGTACCCACGTCTCGTGCCCTAACGCTAGGGTGCGGGTCGTGACAGGCAGCAACGGCTGTCACAACCCGCACCCTAGATTAAGGACACGAGACGTGGGTACGTCCAGCCTACGCCGCAGTGTCGGCGGTAGAACGCTGTCCTAGGTCACAACATCTAACAATATAATGCAAAGCAGTTTATACTCCCCGAATGGGGGTGACATAGCAGAATGTAAACTCAATCACAACTAAGGCAGAAAGATAAGATAGAAAGATAGATAGATACTGCTGAAATGAAAGGAAATCCACAAGTAAAAACAGAGAGTCTAAGTGTCTAATACATCACAGAACACAAATTCCAAGTATCATATATATACAGTCATCCAGAGAGTAATGTAAATGAAAACATCCTAATCTAGAGGAGTGTCGTCCAAAGCTATAGGGTCCGGCTGCTGGTCCAAGTCACAGCTGTCATCTAAGGTAGCCCCATAATATGTAGGGCAGCCAGCCTCGTCCTCATCCTCTGTAATATTTCAACAGGTCCAGTCAGGACAGGAGCGAGCACAGTACATCTCACGCATTTCATATAATGACAGGAATAAAATACTGACAATAGAGTAAAATACATGAAATGCTGAAGAGTAACATGAGTAAAAAGGAAGACTGTAATGAAATATCTACTATAAGTAAAGAGCTATAGTGAACTAGTGATTTAGAGTACAAGCTAGACATGTGAACGGCTTGATAATAAACATGAGAGGTTGTACATGGCTACACTACTTTGGAAATTGTCCACATGACTATTTATACTCTCCCGTACCCCAATCAATACACAAGGATCCGTTCAAGTTATGTTATTGTACATGATATTCACATGGGGGCCCATATAAGGGTGCACGTGAATATAAACATGGGGGCTCCGTGATCATGAGAGTACATGAATTACGAGAGTGCACATGTAAGGTGAAACCATGAGAATACATGATGAAAGTGAAACGCACATGACATGATGTATCTGATGCTCCCGAGGGGGATAACATCGTATGAAAAGATCCATATAGTACTAATCCGTGTTTCCATTGTGTCAGCATCAAGTAAGATAATCTAGAGCGAGAAAATACTCCTATCAAGTATGAAACGGTCAGAGAATGTACTCGTCTGATATTCTGGATGTCCAGAAGAAAATACTGCCTGAGGAGTGGTGTCTGGCTCCTAATCAGAACAGCACAAGTCACAACATGTCTAAAATGATAATAAGATGCTATTCAATGCATTCTAAATGAATCTAGGTCAATCTAGACCAAAGTCAACTCTTGGCCAACTCAAGTCAACCCTAGAAGTCAAACTAGGTCAACTCTAGTCCAAATTGGTCAACTAAGGTCAAACGTGTTTAAACTAGGTCAAACTAGTTTAGGTTGGTCAACCAAGTCAAACATAAGTCAAACAAGTCTATACTAGTCTAACTAGTCTATTCTAGGCCTAGTCAAGACTAAACAAGTCTAACTAAACTCTCACTAGTCTAACAGACACACCATAGGCCAATACCACACACACACATATATATATATATATATATATATATATATATATATATATATATATATGCCTAACACATTAGCTATTACACATAGCAATTCCCATATATCCTACTCTACCATTCACACATCACATTAGATTAGGCATCTAAATATAGCTATAGGCATACCCATATAGAAATATATACATGTATTTCATAGAGAGGGGATAACATGTTAGATGTGCGTGCGTGTCAAATGTTCATGCATGTGTGTGTCACGACCCGCTCCCGAATAATCGGACACGAGTCGGACACGCCCAGCCTTCGTCGTTAGACACGACGAAGTAAGCTGTACCAAACTAGGGAAATCTAACAGATAAACATGAAAGTATACAATCACAGCATCTAAAACGTATCCCAGAATGATCACCATAATCCACAATTCTATGTATATAAATGTACGAGCCATCAAGAGTGAAATGTACTATGAATTCTAAATCAATATCTAAAAGTAAAGCTAACAGTCTAAACCTGAAACCTCAAACTAAGCCTCATCCTGCTCAGCTAATATCATGGGCTCTGGCCCATAGAGTAGAACAATGTCCTGCAAACATACCTGCAACATATCCTATTCAGGAGCGGAGCAAAGTACAGTTCTAGGTAATGAAACATGAACATAAAATGGGTACAAGGGTACAGGTAAAAGATATACAAGAATGAACAGGTAAATACAGGAAAGTAGTACAGAAAATGAGTACAGGAGATATAGTACATGAAATGTAAAGTGCAGGAAATGTAACGTACAGGAATGTAAAGTACAGGAAATGTAAAGTACAGGAATGAAACTATGATCATGTAGTACCAGACATGATAAGTGCACAATATCGAAATACATCTAATCCATGTGACCGGCTGGGGTGAGTACATGTACAGGAGTACATGAATATGGCACGACTTAGGATCCGCGTGCATAGTGCGAGGCCTAAGCTAGGTACAGGGATATAGTAACCGGGATTGGTCACATGGCTAGTGTATTTTCCCACCCGACACTAACAAGTACAAGAGCAAGAGTACAGGAATACAGGAGTACATGAATATCGTGCCATGATGTGTCACAAGAAAGGGTACAAGAATGTAAATGTACAAAATCGTAGAAAAGTACTTGCCTTGCTCCGGATAATCAAGATTAGGAAAATGATCAACAAGTCCACCTGGTTTTAGTACAAGTTGGTTAGTTACAAAATTAACCAGTCGCCCCTAATATTTAGTTATATAATCACTTGGCTATATAGGAAAACACTACTAATAATATGTTTGTTAAAGGTAGGGTTATTTGTCTTCACATAACATGAACTCCATTACTAATGCCACCAATTATTAACCTTACAGCAATTTAGACCTAGAATCCTTTACCATGTAAAGTTCTCTCGTTAGATGGATAAATGAAAAATTCGAGAGAAGGTAACTTGTCAATGAACGTAATAGCTACAATGGGCCACTCTTCCCCTTTCTTGTATCATATCTAAACTGAAATCTAATCTGCAATTAGTAATTTCAATAAGGCACAGCTACAATAGCAACCACTCACCCCTACTTCTTGTCCCCATAAATCAGAACCCATTCTCATTATGTATTCTAATATCATTCATCCCAACCATCAAGAACCTATAAAGAATATGTAAAACTCACTGCTCTTCTCAAGCTGAGTTTAAACAAGACCATAGTCCAACTATCATCCTGACTCAAATCACAAAATCAAAGGACAAACTAAATCAAGAAAATTATGCATAGCCTATAATGAACCACAACTCAGCTATTTCAACTTGAGTATCCAAGCATATAGCAAGAAATGTCTCAAATATGGTTTCTAACTCAATGGTCCCAATGAGCCCAGAATCAGAAAAGAACAGGGACATCCCCAACTCACTACAAAAAGCTATTACACACACTTCAAATCAAAAGCTCAGAATAAAAGAAAATATTATACACAGTTTGATTCCAACGAAATCAATATAGGTTACATAAAATATTCACACAAAAGATTTTGAAATCGTAATTAAAATCCTGCCAATTGCTAAACTGATCCCAAACACGACACATTACCCTGATCAGAGCACAGACAGAAACCTTGCACCTAATCAACCTGGTACACACGACACATTTTGTCGTTTGGACACGAGTAGCCTTCGCCACACACCTCCGATTACTGCTACAGCCCACACAGACACGTCACCCTGCTGAATCACGAACGTGCCCCGGACACACACGCACGAACACTGCTATGATCCGATACACGCTAACTCACAGGCACACCCGCTTGGACACGTCACTGGACACGCCAAAACCAACTCAATTACTAAATAAATCCTTCAACACTCAAAAATAGAGAAAATAGGGATTTACCTGAAGAGATTCACTCAGCAATGAGAACACGGTTTCACAGTGTCCGACACGATCCTTCTGCGTCCAAATGCCCGGCTGTACTGAAGCATGACATCGAACAGGTGATATGCACAGAAAAGGAACATTCTGAAAATAATTGTTGCAAAGGAATTTCGAAAAGCTTTCAAGAATTCAGAATTTCGATATTAAAGATGCGATACTCACGATAGATCTAGAAAAGTATCCTCGCCGTCAAATGGAGGTTCGACCACTGCTCTATCGGTGGAGAGGTCGGAAACTATGCCGCCACCACGTCGCGTGTGGTTCGTCGCCACGGAAACTTGACGCCGCCAGAGGATGTTTACTTTCGCCGCCGCGTGGATGCTCGATTGAGGTGGTTCAGTCGTCGGGAAGCGTTCGTCAGTCGCCGGCCGCCACGCGGGTGACCGCCGGAGAAGAAGATCGGAGAATCGAACTTGCTAGAGAGAGATCGAGAGAGATCGAGAGACTTCGATCTCCACACGCCAATCGTCGGGGAACTAGTCACCACTGTCGCCATCTTCGAACTCGACGCGGTCGTCGTCGTCGGCGAGATCGTCGGCGTCGCTGTCGACTACTTCGGGAAAGTGGAAAGAAAAACCCACAGAGAGTAATTCTGGAATGAGAGAGAGAGAATGAGAACTCTGTTCTCTATCACTCAATAAATAAAAATGCAATTTGTCACTTTGCCCCCTCCGCTCTAGCCTATTTATTTATAGGTCCCTCCGGCTATGATTTTATTCAAATTCACCCTCCCCCTTTTCATAATTTCATGATTGTTTTAAAAATCAGTTAGTAATGCACATGGTGGGCCCAAAGTTGTTACAACAACTTTTCAAATTTGAAAAGTGGTCCAAAATTAATTTCCTCCAAAAATAGATTACCAAAATTATAAATTAAAAATAATTTATTATTTTAAAGCTAATAATAACAATATACAATTTTAAATCGAATTTATTTATTTTTTAAAAAAAAACGGGAAGTGGAGTTACAGTGTGTGTGTAGGAATACATGAAAGGAACTCAGAACTAGTGTGTGTGTGTGTATGAGAATGTCAACATACAATGTGTGTGTGCCATGAGATGTATCAATGTGTGCAGGAATCACATTAAGGCTCAATTGATTTAGTTAAGGAAAGGAAACCAAATCACAGTTAATGGGAAATGAAACCAATTCAGTTTTTTCGAAATCCAACAATACACATTGAACTATCAGTTGACAGGAATTGAGAAGAACTATTTGACAGTTCAAAACAAATGAAATCCAACATTCCACACATAACCTCCTACATGATCACTAGCTATTTAGCCATTAACTCTAGCTAATAATATCATAAATCATTAGGAAAACAGGGAATGAAACTGGCTACACTGATACATGAAGTATCAGTCGAGCCACATATACATTCAAATTCCCATTCCTCAGCAAACAACCAATCTCAGTGTCAATTATCAACTAACAGGGATTAGTGAATATGTTAGGATATAATTTAGCATTTAATGTAATCACTAATTAACAGGAATTAAAAACAGGAAAAGAAGAACAGTGTACAGTCACTGATACTCAGTATCGGTCAACTGAAATTCCAAATCCACATTCGATTTCACAAATAAATGATGAACATTAGGTTGGTATTAATTAGTGGTTATTAGTAGGTGACACACAAACAAAATGGTGTCCTAAAACAGGACACACGAGTGTCCAAATCAACTCACACACACGCACGAGACTGGCACGAGTTCGTGTGACCAGTGTACGTGTCCAAACGCACCCGACACGCATCCGTTGGACACGAAACCTTGGGGATGACGCGACAGTCATTTCCCCTCACTCCATGTCCAACCACACGTGTCCACGTGCTCTGTGCACTGAGCACGAGCACACTGGTAGCAGGGGGCACTGCACGCAGCGCGCGCGCGTGTGCACGAGCGTGACACGACACGAAACCGACACGAGACACGCTCGGTCGACCAAAAACACGTAAGCCACATCCAAACACAACTTCCTATTCATTTACATTTCAAAATCTCGATCGAAATGCCCACTGTGGCATTTCGTCGAACACCTACGTTGGTTACTGAAACGTGTCCGATACGGACACGTACAGGACACGAAACTGAGCAAACCCTATTCCTAAAGCACAAGGACACCTAGGGCTTGGTGTTTATGCAAGAAAACCCTAATTTTAATGGAAGAATAGGATTATACCTATGTTTGTTCTTCAACACAAAAAGCCTCTTCAAAGGGGATCTCCAAAAGCCACCCAACATCTCCAAATTGTTTCAATCCTGTGATGTGACTCCACAAACAGTAGAAGAACAGTGATTAGAGTGTTATGGAAGAAATTCTAATAAAAATGGAGCTCTATTGATTAAACTATAAAGAAATAAAATGAAGGCTCACCTAGTCCTTAGGAAAAATGATAGAATATTGAAAAGAGGCACAACTCCCAATAGAGATACTATATAGGCAATGGGGTGTCTTGGCCGGCCACTTAGCTAGGGTTAGGGTTTTTAGGGAGCATCTAAGGCTAGAAATAAATCAAGTCTAATGAGTGGCCTAGAATCTAGGGTTCCTTTCTAGTCCATTTGCAAACCACTCAACCTAGCTAAACATGACTTAAACATATTTAACCAATACTAACTAAACTCAATGTGGCTAACTAGACTAGCTATGACTAATCTAGGTTAGGTCCAATCTAGGTTAGGCTAACCAAAACCACATGGCAATCAATTAATTAGTATTTAAATCACACCATTCAATTAAATCATTTTAAATTCCTAATAAAATATATTAAATTCAAATAATTCAAAAATGACAAAAATACCCTCAAACTAGATATGTGGTAGTGACAAATCTATCCTCCTTAAAAAAAGTTGTCCACGAAATTGAAAGGCGAAACTAACAATGAGAAGGATAGACGATCATACCTCACGGTCCAAAAAGATAAGGGTATCGCTCGCGTATCTCATCCTCCCGCTCCCAGGTAGATTCTCCTGGAGAATGATGCCTCTATGTGACGCAAACCAAGGGTATCACCTGGTTTTTCAGCACCTTCTCTCGGCGATCCAGAATCTCCACAGGCTGCTCTGGATAACTGAGAGTAGGCCCTACCTCAATCTCTGAATGATCAAGCACATGGTTAGGGTCAGCCACGTACCGTCTCAACTGTGATACATGGAATACGTTGTGGACACCCACTAGTGCAGGTGGCAAGTCTTGCCTGTATGACACGTCACCGACTCTTTCGCTGATCACGAAAGGTCCGATGAAGCGCGGGCTAAGTTTTCTACCTCCACCAAAACGTATAGTACCACGAGTCGGAAATATCCACAGAAAAACCATGTCTCCGACCTAAACACAAACAAGGTCTCATGTTAACTATGATAAACAACATGATTCAAAAAATCACAACAAATAAACCTAAATCTAATCCTACTCTAATCTGTACCTCAAACTCCAGCGGCCTCCGGTGGCTATCGGCCCAGTGCCGATGTCTGTCCTGCGCCACGCGAAGTCTGTCCCTGATGAGCTTCACCTTCTCGGCTGCGTCAACAACCATCTCTGGTCCCAGTAAAGCTCGCTCACCAACATCATTCCAAGATAAGAGTGTACGAACCTACGCCCGTACAGAGCCTCGAAAGGTGACATCTCTATGCTGGCCTGAAAACTGTTGTTGTAAGCAAACTCCACCAAATGTAGATGATCCTCTTAGGAACCTCCAAAGTCCAAGACGCACGTCCGTAGCATATCCTCGAGCGTCTGAATAGTCCTCTCTGACTGTCCGTCCGTCTGGGGGTGGTATGCAGTACTAAACTTGAGCTGAGTGCCCAAACTAGTTTGCAGACTCCTCCAAAAATGGGAAGTAAAGCGACTATTCCGATCCGAGACAATGCTGACCGGAACTCCATAAATCCTGACAATCTGTCGCATGTACAACTCCGCAAGCCTCTCTGTAGACGTACCCACCTTGAATGGCAAGAAGTGGGCTGATTTGGTCAACCTGTCAACGATGACCCAAATTGCGTCTTTTTCTCCTGGTGTACGCGGCAATCCAGATACGAAATCCATAGTGATATGCTCCCACTTCCACTTGGGAATGGGCAATGGCTGCAATAATCCACCGGGCCTCTGCCTCTCTACCTTGACCTGCTGACAGACCAAGCACCTAGCTACGAAGCGAGCTACCTTCCGCTTCATCCCGTACAACCAGACATGCTCCTTCAGATCTCGGTACATCTTGTTGGCACCAGGGTGTATAGATGGGCCTCCTGCATAACCTGCTCCCTAAGATCTCCGCTGGGCACACTTAACCTGGAACCGTACCGCAAGGCACCATCCTCTGCAAGAGAAAACTCGCCATCTACAAGAATGAACAGGTAAATACAGGAAAGTAGTACAGAAAATGAGTACAGGAGATATAGTACATGAAATGTAAAGTGCATGAAATGTAACGTACAGGAATGTAAAGTACAGGAAATGTAAAGTACAGGAATGAAACTATGATCATGTAGTACCAGACATGATAAGTGCACAATATCGAAATACATCTAGTCCATGTGACCGGCTGGGGTGAGTACATGTACAGGAGTACATGAATATGGCACGACTTAGGATCCGCGTGCATAGTGCGAGGCCTAAGCTAGGTACAGGGATATAGTAACCGGGATTGGTCACATGGCTAGTGTATTTTCCCACCCGACACTAACAAGTACAAGAGCAAGAGTACAGGAATACAGGAGTACATGAATATCGTGCCATGATGTGTCACAAGAAAGGGTACAAGAATGTAAATGTACAAAATCGTAGAAAAGTACTTGCCTTGCTCCGGGTAATCAAGATTAGGAAAATGATCAACAAGTCCACCTGGTTTTAGTACAAGTTGGTTAGTTACAAAATTAACCAGTCGCCCCTAATATTTAGTTATATAATCACTTGGCTATATAGGAAAACACTACTAATAATATGTTTGTTAAAGGTAGGGTTATTTGTCTTCACATAACATGAACTCCATTACTAATGCCACCAATTATTAACCTTACAGCAATTTAGACCTAGAATCCTTTACCATGTAAAGTTCTCTCGTTAGATGGATAAATGAAAAATTCGAGAGAAGGTAACTTGTCAATGAACGTAATAGCTACAATGGGCCACTCTTCCCCTTTCTTGTATCATATCTAAACTGAAATCTAATCTGCAATTAGTAATTTCAATAAGGCACAGCTACAATAGCAACCACTCACCCCTACTTCTTGTCCCCATAAATCAGAACCCATTCTCATTATGTATTCTAATATCATTCATCCCAACCATCAAGAACCTATAAAGAATATGTAAAACTCACTGCTCTTCTCAAGCTGAGTTTAAACAAGACCATAGTCCAACTATCATCCTGACTCAAATCACAAAATCAAAGGACAAACTAAATCAAGAAAATTATGCATAGCCTATAATGAACCACAACTCAGCTATTTCAACTTGAGTATCCAAGCATATAGCAAGAAATGTCTCAAATATGGTTTCTAACTCAATGGTCCCAATGAGCCCAGAATCAGAAAAGAACAGGGACATCCCCAACTCACTACAAAAAGCTATTACACACACTTCAAATCAAAAGCTCAGAATAAAAGAAAATATTATACACAGTTTGATTCCAACGAAATCAATATAGGTTACATAAAATATTCACACAAAAGATTTTGAAATCGTAATTAAAATCCTGCCAATTGCTAAACTGATCCCAAACACGACACATTACCCTGATCAGAGCACAGACAGAAACCTTGCACCTAATCAACCTGGTACACACGACACATTTTGTCGTTTGGACACGAGTAGCCTTCGCCACACACCTCCGATTACTGCTACAGCCCACACAGACACGTCACCCTGCTGAATCACGAACGTGCCCCGGACACACACGCACGAACACTGCTATGATCCGATACACGCTAACTCACAGGCACACCCGCTTGGACACGTCACTGGACACGCCAAAACCAACTCAATTACTAAATAAATCCTTCAACACTCAAAAATAGAGAAAATAGGGATTTACCTGAAGAGATTCACTCAGCAATGAGAACACGGTTTCACAGTGTCCGACACGATCCTTCTGCGTCCAAATGCCCGGCTGTACTGAAGCATGACATCGAACAGGTGATATGCACAGAAAAGGAACATTCTGAAAATAATTGTTGCAAAGGAATTTCGAAAAGCTTTCAAGAATTCAGAATTTCGATATTAAAGATGCGATACTCACGATAGATCTAGAAAAGTATCCTCGCCGTCAAATGGAGGTTCGACCACTGCTCTATCGGTGGAGAGGTCGGAAACTATGCCGCCACCACGTCGCGTGTGGTTCGTCGCCACGGAAACTTGACGCCGCCAGAGGATGTTTACTTTCGCCGCCGCGTGGATGCTCGATTGAGGTGGTTCAGTCGTCGGGAAGCGTTCGTCAGTCGCCGGCCGCCACGCGGGTGACCGCCGGAGAAGAAGATCGGAGAATCGAACTTGCTAGAGAGAGATCGAGAGAGATCGAGAGACTTCGATCTCCACACGCCAATCGTCGGGGAACTAGTCACCACTGTCGCCATCTTCGAACTCGACGCGGTCGTCGTCGTCGGCGAGATCGTCGGCGTCGCTGTCGACTACTTCGGGAAAGTGGAAAGAAAAACCCACAGAGAGTAATTCTGGAATGAGAGAGAGAGAATGAGAACTCTGTTCTCTATCACTCAATAAATAAAAATGCAATTTGTCACTTTGCCCCCTCCGCTCTAGCCTATTTATTTATAGGTCCCTCCGGCTATGATTTTATTCAAATTCACCCTCACCCTTTTCATAATTTCAGGATTGTTTTAAAAATCAGTTAGTAATGCACATGGTGGGCCCAAAGTTGTTACAACAACTTTTCAAATTTGAAAAGTGGTCCAAAATTAATTTCCTCCAAAATATATTACCAAAATTATAAATTAAAAATAATTTATTATTTTAAAGCTAATAATAACAATATACAATTTTAAATCGAATTTATTTATTTTTTTAAAAAAAAAGGGGAAGTGGAGTTACAGTGTGTGTGTAGGAATACATGAAAGGAACTCAGAACTAGTGTGTGTGTGTGTATGAGAATGTCAACATACAATGTGTGTGTGCCATGAGATGTATCAATGTGTGCAGGAATCACATTAAGGCTCAATTGATTTAGTTAAGGAAAGGAAACCAAATCACAGTTAATGGGAAATGAAACCAATTCAGTTTTTTCGAAATCCAACAATACACATTGAACTATCAGTTGACAGGAATTGAGAAGAACTATTTGACAGTTCAAAACAAATGAAATCCAACATTCCACACATAACCTCCTACATGATCACTAGCTATTTAGCCATTAACTCTAGCTAATAATATCATAAATCATTAGGAAAACAGGGAATGAAACTGGCTACACTGATACATGAAGTATCAGTCGAGCCACATATACATTCAAATTCCCATTCCTCAGCAAACAACCAATCTCAGTGTCAATTATCAACTAACAGGGATTAGTGAATATGTTAGGATATAATTTAGCATTTAATGTAATCACTAATTAACAGGAATTAAAAACAGGAAAAGAAGAACAGTGTACAGTCACTGATACTCAGTATCGGTCAACTGAAATTCCAAATCCACATTCGATTTCACAAATAAATGATGAACATTAGGTTGGTATTAATTAGTGGTTATTAGTAGGTGACACACAAACAAAATGGTGTCCTAAAACAGGACACACGAGTGTCCAAATCAACTCACACACACGCACGAGACTGGCACGAGTTCGTGTGACCAGTGTACGTGTCCAAACGCACCCGACACGCATCCGTTGGACACGAAACCTTGGGGATGACGCGACAGTCATTTCCCCTCACTCCATGTCCAACCACACGTGTCCACGTGCTCTGTGCACTGAGCACGAGCACACTGGTAGCAGGGGGCACTGCACGCAGCGCGCGCGCGTGTGCACGAGCGTGACACGACACGAAACCGACACGAGACACGCTCGGTCGACCAAAAACACGTAAGCCACATCCAAACACAACTTCCTATTCATTTACATTTCAAAATCTCGATCGAAATGCCCACTGTGGCATTTCGTCGAACACCTACGTTGGTTACTGAAACGTGTCCGATACGGACACGTACAGGACACGAAACTGAGCAAACCCTATTCCTAAAGCACAAGGACACCTAGGGCTTGGTGTTTATGCAAGAAAACCCTAATTTTAATGGAAGAATAGGATTATACCTATGTTTGTTCTTCAACACAAAAAGCCTCTTCAAAGGGGATCTCCAAAAGCCACCCAACATCTCCAAATTGTTTCAATCCTGTGATGTGACTCCACAAACAGTAGAAGAACAGTGATTAGAGTGTTATGGAAGAAATTCTAATAAAAATGGAGCTCTATTGATTAAACTATAAAGAAATAAAATGAAGGCTCACCTAGTCCTTAGGAAAAATGATAGAATATTGAAAAGAGGCACAACTCCCAATAGAGATACTATATAGGCAATGGGGTGTCTTGGCCGGCCACTTAGCTAGGGTTAGGGTTTTTAGGGAGCATCTAAGGCTAGAAATAAATCAAGTCTAATGAGTGGCCTAGAATCTAGGGTTCCTTTCTAGTCCATTTGCAAACCACTCAACCTAGCTAAACATGACTTAAACCTATTTAACCAATACTAACTAAACTCAATGTGGCTAACTAGACTAGCTATGACTAATCTAGGTTAGGCTAACCAAAACCACATGGCAATCAATTAATTAGTATTTAAATCACACCATTCAATTAAATCATTTTAAATTCCTAATAAAATATATTAAATTCAAATAATTCAAAAATGACAAAAATACCCTCAAACTAGATATGTGGTAGTGACAAATCTATCCTCCTTAAAAAAAAGTTGTCCACGAAATTGAAAGGCGAAACTAACAATGAGAAGGATAGACGATCATACCTCACGGTCCAAAAAGATAAGGGTATCGCTCGCGTATCTCATCCTCCCGCTCCCAGGTAGATTCTCCTGGAGAATGATGCCTCCATATGACGCAAACCAAGGGTATCACCTGGTTTTTCAGCACCTTCTCTCGGCGATCCAGAATCTCCACAGGCTGCTCTGGATAACTGAGAGTAGGCCCTACCTCAATCTCTGAATGATCAAGCACATGGTTAGGGTCAGCCACGTACCGTCTCAACTGTGATACATGGAATACGTTGTGGACACCCACTAGTGCAGGTGGCAAGTCTAGCCTGTATGACACGTCACCGACTCTTTCGCTGATCACGAAAGGTCCGATGAAGCGCGGGCTAAGTTTTCTACCTCCACCAAAACGTATAGTACCACGAGTCGGAAATATCCACAGAAAAACTATGTCTCCGACCTAAACACAAACAAGGTCTCATGTTAACTATGATAAACAACATGATTCAAAAAATCACAACAAATAAACCTAAATCTAATCCTACTCTAATATGTACCTCAAACTCCAGCGGCCTCCGGTGGCTATCGGCCCAGTGCCGATGTCTGTCCTGCGCCACGCGAAGTCTGTCCCTGATGAGCTTCACCTTCTCGGCTGCGTCAACAACCATCTCTGGTCCCAGTAAAGCTCGCTCACCAACATCATTCCAAGATAAGAGTGTACGAACCTACGCCCGTACAGAGCCTCGAAAGGTGACATCTCTATGCTGGCCTGAAAACTGTTGTTGTAAGCAAACTCCACCAAATGTAGATGATCCTCTTAGGAACCTCCAAAGTCCAAGACGCACGTCCGTAGCATATCCTCGAGCGTCTGAATAGTCCTCTCTGACTGTCCGTCCGTCTGGGGGTGGTATGCAGTACTAAACTTGAGCTGAGTGCCCAAACTAGTTTGCAGACTCCTCCAAAAATGGGAAGTAAAGCGACTATTCCGATCCGAGACAATGCTGACCGGAACTCCATAAATCCTGACAATCTGTCGCATGTACAACTCCGCAAGCCTCTCTGTAGACGTACCCACCTTGAATGGCAAGAAGTGGGCTGATTTGGTCAACCTGTCAACGATGACCCAAATCGCGTCTTTTTCTCCTGGTGTACGCGGCAATCCAGATACGAAATCCATAGTGATATGCTCCCACTTCCACTCGGGAATGGGCAATGGCTGCAATAATCTACCGGGCCTCTGCCTCTCTACTTTGACCTGCTGACAGACCAAGCACCTAGCTACGAAGCGAGCTACCTCCCGCTTCATCCCGTACAACCAGACATGCTCCTTCAGATCTCGGTACATCTTGTTGGCACCAGGGTGTATAGAGTACTGAGATCTGTGGGCCTCCTGCATAACCTGCTCCCTAAGATCTCCGCTGGGCACACTTAACCTGGAACCGTACCGCAAGGCACCATCCTCTGCAAGAGAAAACTCGCCATCCACCAATCCTGTACGAACCTGCTCTCGGATCACCGCAGAGCAACGTCCTTAAACTGTGTTGCCTTGATCCTCTCCATCAAGTCCGACTGTATCTGAAGGCCCCATAACTGCATCTGTCGGGCACGATCACCTCAATCCCAAGGCTCTCCAAGTCTGCAAGCAAATGCCGATCTATGGTCAAACACATGGCTGTCGGATACCTACTCAAGGCATCGACAACCACGTTGGCCTTCCCTAGGTGATACTGAAGTAGGATGTCAAAGTCCTTCATCAACTCTAGCCATCTGTGCTGTCTCATGTTGAGCTCTTTCTGTGTAAACACATAATTTAAGCTATTGTGATCTGTAACAATCTCCACCCTCTCTCCATACAGATAGTGCTTTCACAACTTCAGAGCAAAAATTACTGCTACAAGCTCCAGGTCGTGGGTAGGGTAGTTCTTCTCATGGGGACATAATTGCCTGGAAGCATAGGCAATCACCTTCCCATGCTACTGCAAGACACAACCCAGCCCCTTCCCTAAAGCGTCACTATAAATAGTGAATCCCCCTGATCCTGAAGGCAATGTCAGAATCGGAGCTTTCGTAAGCCGTTTCTTTAACTCATCAAAAGCTGCCTGACACTCCTCTGACCAAACATACTCAGTATCCTTCCGGGTCAACCGAGTCAACGGCTCTGCAACCCGGGAGAAATCCTGCACAAATCTCCTATAATATCCTGTCAGCCCCAAGAAGCTCCTGATCTTTGCCACTGAAGTCGGCGCTGCACATGCCTCAACTGCTACGATCTTCTTGGGGTCAACAGAGATCCCATCTCCAGTCACCACATGTCCCAAAAAGTCAACCCGGTCCAAGAAGAACTCACACTTGGAGAGCTTCACATAAAGCTGCTCCTTCCTGAGAGTCTCCAGCACTACTCTCAAGTGCTCCTCGTGCTCCTCCTCAGTCTTGGAATATACAAAGATGTCGTCAATGAACACCACCACGAACTTGTCCAAGTACTGGTGGAACACCTTGTTCATTTGGTTCATAAACACTGTTGGTGCATTGGTTAGCCCAAACGGCATAACCAAAAACTCAAACTGCCCGTACCGCGTCCTGAAAGTGGTCTTGGGAACGTCCTCCTCCTTCACCTTCACCTGGTGATAGCCTGTGTGAGCCCCTGTTTTTCAAAATCTATTTAATTAGTGTTAATTAACTGTTAATGTCATTTTTAGCCTTAAAATATTTATTATGATTTTTAGGAAATTTTCTAGAATTTTTAAAATAATTTTTTAATGAGTTTTAAATACAAAAATACCATTTTGTAATTTCCTAAAATGTTTTAATTAAGTTTTGCAATTAATTAGAATTGTTTTTATATCAATTTGTAATTTTTAAATTGTTTTAATATGGTTTTGTAATTTTTACAATTGTTTAGATATCGGTTTGCAAATTCTTATTTGTTTTATGCAAATTTTATTTGTATTTATTACTGCGGGAACCTATCTGTAATAACCAAAAACCTAAGGACCTAACTGCTAAACTGCCTACCCACCCCCCCACGACTGCCCCGGCTGCCCCGACGACCGACCTACGCTGCCCCCCCCGCCATTTTCGGCTGCCCCCGACCGACCTAAACCCCCTATTTAAACCCCCACAGCCCCCCGACCTAGCCATCACCACCACGACGCCCCACAGCCCCCAACCGCCCCGTTCTACCCCGACGAACTCCTAAACCCTAAACCCTAACCCTAACTCCGGCGACCCCCGTTCAACCACCACCGCTCGACGTCATCGTCCCCAACCACCACCATCAGGACCGCCTCGTTGAGCCGCGTCCAGCGCCACCACTCCGCCGCGACCACATCGCCTCAGCCGCCGTCGAGCACTCTCGAATCCCCCCCTGTGAAGTCGGACACGAAGGTAGCAGTTACGAGACTGTGTCGTACGTGTCTCGCACACGTATATATGGTTCGCCGTGTCCTGGCGAACATTTTTGTGTAACTGGACACGAGAGAATCGAACCGTGCGTGTCGTGCTAGGCGTAGACACGTAGATACCTGTGTCCTGAACTGTCTGGACACAGGACGAAATTTATATTTTTTTTTATATATATATCAAACCTAATCAGAAATAAAATAAACCCTAATCCTATCTCTAACAAAGCGGGCCGCTGGCCCACTGGCCAGCGCGTAAACAATAACCCCCCCCCCCCCCCCCCCCGCGCGCTGTGCTGGGCTGAGTTCGAGCCCCCCTTTACAGTTTCCTTTTTCTTTTCTTTTTCTTTTTTTCTCTTTTCAGTTTTATATATATATATTTATATATATGTGTATATATATATTAGTATATATATATATATATATGTGTATATACTGTATTTTAACAGTATTTAATATATAGGTATATATTTATTAGTTAGTAATTTTATATATATGTTTATATACATATATATTTTCCTATGTATATATAATATATATATATACACTATATTATTAAGTGTATTCTTATATATATATATATATATATATATATATATATATATATATATATATATATATATATATATATATATATATATATATATATATATATATATATATATATATATAAAAATATATATATATATATATATATATTGTATATATGTATATATACCTTATAAATTAAGTATTTTTTCTTACAAATATATATGTACTTTTAACACATGTATTTATATTTTTCACTATGCATAACCTTGCCCTATTAAAATATTAATAATTATTTTGTACTTTTACCAAATTGTATTTAAAGTACTGCAACCATTTGATGTCCAAGCCTAGCATGGGTATTTGGGCTCAAATGTGTTTTCACACATTCAAGACCTGTACAAGTCATATTGGACTTGATTCATGGCCTTGGGTCCTGTATTTGAACTTTGGTTCAAATTATATACATGGACAAAATACGCAGATAATTAATTATTGTGTGCATTGTTGTTTTTGATTTTCTAAAAATACTTAAAGTATTGCAAAAATTATGGAAAAATAGTTTTTAGATACTTTGTTAAGTTGACTAATTTAGTATAATTTTTGTAGTATTTAAATTACTGTTTTGCCACTAGTTTGGCATATGAAACCAAAACTCACTTTCTGTATACTTAGGAAAACTGTTTTTTATAAAATATTTGTACTGGTTAATAAATTCCAGAAAATTATAATAAATTTCTATAGTTAGCAAGGATCGTGTTGGTACTTGTTTTATGCAAAACTAGACTTTTTGTCTATCTCTAAAATTGTTAAAACACAATAGTCTTTTGATTTATTTATTGATTAATTACGACTTGTAGCTTTTTATGTTGTTTGCAGTTTTAGTCGTGTTGAACCCCATCCCTCACTAGTGTAAAGACCCTGGAAAGTTAGTTAACATAGTGTGTCACCCCCACATTGGTCTCCTAGGCCAAGTCATTATTTTGGCTAGGTGCCCAGTCACAAGTCGTGTCACACCAGTTTAGTGATCTAGTATTTTAGCTTAGTGTAAAAGCTAAGTTATTGTATTTATTTCTACAGTGACGAGTTACTGGACATCCATAGCATTGTTATCGCAGCTTGTTTTATTTTGCTTTGCTAGAGGCAAGTACTTTCTATGAACTTTACATATTGTCACATAAATGAACTACAAACCCCACCATGTTATATGCTGATCCTTGGGGTAGCAAGTTAAAACGTTACATGTTGTACTTTCCATTACCACTATGTTTAGAACCATCTTGATGTATCTCTCACATGATAGAATATGGGTTATGGGGAAACTAGTGGCCGAGTACGTGATCATGCCCCTATTATCGTACCGAGCAAAGTTCATTTTATATGAATCTGCGCCGTAGGCTATTATCCCGCATTTCTGTACGGATGTACACCTATGCTTGTGCACTTGTACGTATGTACATTTTATTTACATTGTGCCTCGGCATATTGTACATCTATTGACCGATCACGTACCTGCTACAGTTTTAAACATTACATATACATCTGTCTCTATGACACGTGTATCCTTGCCATGATAGATTGAGTGATGCCATGCTTTCCAGTTATTCCTCTCATGTTCATTTCCATGTTTCATATGCTAGTTTGCTAGATTTAGTACTTGCTCCCGTCCTGACAGGATATCGTTGTAGGTGTCCTTACTGAGGAGGAGTTACTCTGCGACTCATACTATGGAGTTACTGCCGAGGACCCGGCTCCGCTTTACGAGGATGTTCCTGCGGGGAACCTCGCTTAGATGTCTTTTGTTTACTTAGACTTTTGAGAGTAGACATGTATTAGACTACATCATTTTGTAACTGGACATGTATCCAGTTTTACATTTCAGTTTACTTGTACTTGGACGTTTACTATATACGATCTTTTGTGTTTGGAGCATTTATTTTTCTTCTTCACTTATAGAACTGTTAGCACATTTAGTCTTATCCTGTTGTCTTTAGAACAGCTTACTACGTTTTATCTCAACGTAGGCTGGACATGACTCGGCCTGGCCCAACAATTTGGGTAGCGGGTCGTGACATGTTTTTAGTGGTGGCCCATGCAGGTCCTGACTAAAACTGTTTGGTTACGTTATTGTACCAAGCATACCTGCAATTAGGAACTTAAGGTAATTAGACAACATTAGGAAAGACGCTTAGTACACCTAGAGGAATGCTAGGATTGCAACATAGGAAATACAACACGTGTTTTGCTATTATTAGACTTTCTTGCATATGATTGCTTACTTTAAATAAAGTCCTTATAAGTCTTTTATGTGTAATTTAGATGGTGCTTACTCGTTCGTCCCAGCATGTTACCCCCGAGAATGGGGCCCTCCGTATCCAGTCAGCCGACCAGTTGACTGATACACCTCCACCTACCACATTCCCCCATTCCACAGATCCACAGGCCCAGATACCACCTTCCACATCCCAGGCCCGGCAGGACCCGATACTTCCACCACCCCCTATCACTATACCCACCCAGGCTTCCGTCACACTCGACGGGAACCAGCTGCTCACACTGATTCAGGGGTTCCTAACAACCCATCAGGAGCAGACTACCCTACTCCGTCAGAGCATGGAGCGTTCTGAGGGACGTCCCGTGGTCCCACCATATGTAGAGCCACGACAGAGAGCGGGGACGGTCAAGGACTTCATGGGTCTGAATCCCAAGGAGTTCTCAGGGACTGAGGGCATAGTAGTAGCTGATGACTGGCTAGATTCTGTAGAGAGGAAGCTTCTGGGGGTTAGGATGCCGGATGACCTTCAGGTCGAGGCAGCAGGATTTCTGCTGATAGACTTAGCCGGAGTCTGGTTCAGGAATGAGCCGTTGTTCGCGAGAGGTAGAGCCACCTGGGACCAGTTCAAGACCCAGTTCAAGACCCAGTTCAAGAAGAAGTTCTTCTCGACCGCTGCTAGAGTAGCCATGGGGCTACGATTCCAGAACGTCCAGCAGGGGAACCGTTCTGTTGATGACTATGCGGGACTATAAATGCTCTATTCTGATAGCCGGTAGAGAGTTTGAGGGGCGATTCTTTGTGATGCCACTCTCCGGTTATGATATCATATTGGGGATGGACTGGCTTAGCTATGCCCATGCATCTATAGATTGTCATGAGGGTAGTGTTTTGTTCAGTCCCCCAGGCACAGCACCGTTCAGAGTCAGTAGGACAGGGCCGGAGATCAGCCTAGAGCCGAACTGTTGTGCGACAGTCGGGGACGCAGCACCGCCACATCCTATCATTAGGGAGTTTATGGATGTATTCCCAGAGGATCTTCCAGGACTTCTGCCAGACAGAGATGTGGAGTTCACTATAGATTTAGTGCCGGGTTCATCACCAGTATCCCGGGCTTGCTATAGAGTGAATCCCAAGGAGGCCATAGAGATGAAAGAGCAGATTGATGACCTGTTGAAAAAGGGTTTCATTCGATCCAGTGCTTCTCCATGGGGAGCACCAGTGCTCTTTGTGCCTAAGAAGGATGGTACAGTCCGGTTGTGTATTGATTACCGAGCTTTGAATGCCATCACCATCAAGAACAAATATCCTCTGCCCATGATAGATGATTTGTTCGACCAGTTGAGCGGGGCGAAGGTGTTTTCCAGGATAGATTTGAGATCCGGGTATCACCAGGTGAAGGTTAGGCCAGCAGACATCCAGAAGACGGCGTTCAACACGAAGTACGGGCAGTACGAGTTTTTGGTGATGCCATTTGGTCTCACAAATGTGCCAGCTGTCTTTATGAACTTGATGAATAAGACATTTCACCAGTATCTGGATAAGTTCGTCGTGGTGTTTATCGACGACATCCTGATATACTCGAAGACGCCGGAGGAGCATGCAGAGCACTTGCAGATAGTTTTGGGGATTCTGAGGCAGGAGAGGTTGTTTGCCAAATTGCCGAAGTGCGAGTTCTTTTTAGACCGAGTGGAGTTTCTCGGCCATGTGGTCACTGGAGATGGAATCTCGGTGGATCCCAGGAAGATTGCTGCAGTTGAGACGTGGAAGGCTCCGACGTCAGTTTCAGAGATCAGGAGTTTTCTGGGTTTAGCAGGCTATTATAGAAAGTTCGTCCAGGACTTTGCTAGGATAGCTGAACCCATGACGAAGCTGACGCGGAAGGACGCAGAGTACATTTGGTCTGAGGACTGCCAGACAGCATTTGAGGAGCTGAAGAGGAGGCTGACGACCGCTCCAGTTCTGACTTTACCTTCAGGATCTGGAGGTTTCACCATATACAGTGATGTTTCTGGGAAAGGGCTAGGATGTGTTCTACAGCAGCATGGGAAAGTAATTGCTTATGCATCTAGGCAATTGCGGACTCATGAGAGGAATTATCCTACCCATGACCTCGAGTTAGCTGCGGTGATCTTTGCACTCAAGTTATGGAAACATTACTTATACGAAGAGCGTGTGGAGATCTTTACTGACCACAAAAGCTTGAAGTATGTGTTCACGCAGAAAGAGCTGAACATGAGGCAAAGACGATGGTTGGAGTTGATGAAGGACTTCGACATCGATTTACAGTATCACCCCGGGAAGGCAAATGTAGTGGCGGATGCGCTGAGCAGGCATCCGATGGCATGGTACTTGATGATTGATCGGCATTTACGGGAGGATCTGGAGAAGCTCGGTATCGAGCTAGTTCGGCCAGGATCAGTGATACGGATGATGGCACTTGACATTCAGTCAGGTTTGATAGAGCAAATCCGGGAGGCACAGTCTACAGATGAGAGCCTTCGCAGACTTCGACCCCAGGCACTAGCTGGATTGCTGGATGACTTCACTATAGCAGAGGATGGATCCTTGAGGCGTGGCAGCCGATTGTGCGTACCGAGAGGAGATCTAGTAGAGGCAGTCTTGCAGGAGGCGCACCGATCGAGATATTCTATTCACCCTGGTGCTAACAAGATGTACCGTGACTTGCGGGAACATCTTTGGTGGCACGGGATGAAGAGGGATGTATCACGCTTTATTTCGAGATGTCTAGTTTGCCAGCAGGTCAAGGCGGAGCGCCAGAGGCCAGCTGGTTTGTTGCAGCCATTACCCATTCCCGAGTGGAAGGAACATATTACGATGGACTTCGTTTCAGGGCTTCCTCGTTTCCAAGGAGGGAAGGATGCCATCTAGGTCATTGTAGACAGGCTGACGAAGTGTGCGCACTTCATACCCTTCAAGGTGGGGCTTTCCATCGAGAAGTTGGCGGAGCTATACATGCAGCAGATAGTTCGCCTACACGGAGTGCCGGTGAGCATCGTGTCAGACAGAGACAGCAGATTCACATCCCACTACTGGAGGAGCTTGCAGGAGGAGTTGGACAGTAGGCTCAAGTTCAGTACGGCGTACCACCCGCAGACAGATGGGCAGTCCGAGAGGACGATATAGACGCTGGAGGATATGCTGAGGACTTGCGTACTGGACTTCGGAGGATCATGGGAGAGCCATCTGTACTTGGTAGAGTTTTCATACAACAACAGCTACCAGGCCAGTATTGGTATGTCTCCTTTCGAGGCGCTATATGGACGACGATGCCGGACACCGCTCTTTTGGGATGATGTCGGAGACAGAGTCATGCTTGGGCCAGAGATGATCACGGATGCAGCAGAGAAAGTCGGGATGATCAGAGACAGGCTCAGAGTAGCTCAGGACAGGCAGAAACACTGGGCTGATGCTAGTCGCAGGCCGATGGAGTTCGCGGACGGTGATATGGTGCTAGTGAAGATATCACCTACTCGAGGGACGATCCGGTTCGGACGAGGAGGGAAGCTGAGCCCCAGATACATCGGGCCGTTCGAGGTACTTGGCAGGATCGGAGAGGTAGCTTACAGGGTTGCACTTCCACCCAATCTAGCAGGAGTTTACGACGTCTTTCACATATCTCAGCTGAGGAGATATGTTCCAGACCCCAGTCATGTGCTAGATCATTCAGAGTTGGAGGTCGGACCGAGCCTTACAGTTTCTGAGCAGCCAGTGGAGATATTAGACAGGAGAGAGAAGAGGCTGAGGAACAAGGTTATACCCCTAGTACGAGTAGCTTGGAGCCGTCACTCCCCAGGTGAATCTACTTGGAAGAGGGAGTCGGACATGAGGAAGAGATTCCCTTACTTGTTCGATCCAACCGCTGCGGGGGAACCACCCGTTCCCGCTTGATACCTTAGAGGTTAGTTTCGATCGCAGCCTTAGTCTTTTTGCTTGCTATGTTAGAATATTGTAGGGTCTTCAATCCTTGTGAATTTCGAGGACGAAATTTTTCAAGGAGGGAAGACTTGTGAGCCCCTGTTTTTCAAAATCTATTTAATTAGTGTTAATTAACTGTTAATGTCATTTTTAGCCTTAAAATATTTATTATGATTTTTAGGAAATTTTCTAGAATTTTTAAAATAATTTTTTAATGAGTTTTAAATACAAAAATACCATTTTGTAATTTCCTAAAATATTTTAATTAAGTTTTGCAATTAATTAGAATTGTTTTTATATCAAGTTGTAATTTTTAAATTGTTTTAATATGGTTTTGTAATTTTTACAATTGTTTAGATATCGGTTTGCAAATTCTTATTTGTTTTATGCAAATTTTATTTGCATTTATTACTGCGGGAACCTATCTGTAATAACCAAAAACCTAAGGACCTAACTGCTAAACTGCCTACCCACCCCCCCACGACTGCCCCGGCTGCCCCGACGACCGACCTACGCTGCCCCCCCCGCCATTTTCGGCTGCCCCCGACCGACCTAAACCCCCTATTTAAACCCCCACAGCCCCCCGACCTAGCCATCACCACCACGACGCCCCACAGCCCCCAACCGCCCCGTTCTACCCCGACGAACTCCTAAACCCTAAACCCTAACCCTAACTCCGGCGACCCCCGTTCAACCACCACCGCTCGACGTCATCGTCCCCAACCACCACCATCAGGACCGCCTCGTTGAGCCGCGTCCAGCGCCACCACTCCGCCGCGACCACATCGCCTCAGCCGCCGTCGAGCACTCTCGAATCCCCCCCTGTGAAGTCGGACACGAAGGTAGCAGTTACGAGACTGTGTCGTACGTGTCTCGCACACGTATATATGGTTCGCCGTGTCCTGACGAACATTTTTGTGTAACTGGACACGAGAGAATCGAACCGTGCGTGTCGTGCTAGGCGTAGACACGTAGATACCTGTGTCCTGAACTATCTGGACACAGGACGAAATTTATATTTTTTTTATATATATATCAACCTAATCAGAAATAAAATAAACCCTAATCCTATCTCTAACAAAGCGGGCCGCTGGCCCACTGGCCAGCGCGTAAACAATAAACCCCCCCCCCCCCCCCCCCCCCCCCCCCGCGCGCTGTGCTGGGCTGAGTTCGAGCCCCCCTTTACAGTTTCCTTTTTCTTTTCTTTTTCTTTTTTTCTCTTTTCAGTTTTATATATATATTTATATATATATATTAGTATATATATATATATGTGTATATACTGTATTTTAACAGTATTTAATATATAGGTATATATTTATTAGTTAGTAATTTTATATATATGTTTATATACATATATATTTTCCTATGTATATATAATATATATATATACACTATATTATTAAGTGTATTCTTATATATATATATATATATATATATATATATATATATATATATATATATATATATATATATATATATATATATATATATATATTTGTATATATGTATATATACCTTATAAATTAAGTATTTTTCCTTACAAATATATATGTACTTTTAACACATGTATTTATATTTTTCACTATGCATAACCTTGCCCTATTAAAATATTAATAATTATTTTGTACTTTTACCAAATTGTATTTAAAGTACTGCAACCATTTGATGTCCAAGCCTAGCATGGGTATTTGGGCTCAAATGTGTTTTCACACATTCAAGACCTGTACAAGTCATATTGGACTTGATTCATGGCCTTGGGTCCTGTATTTGAACTTTGGTTCAAATTATATACATGGACAAAATACGCAGATAATTAATTATTGTGTGCATTGCTGTTTTTGATTTTCTAAAAATACTTAAAGTATTGCAAAAATTATGGAAAAATAGTTTTTAGATACTTTGTTAAGTTGACTAATTTAGTATAATTTTTGTAGTATTTAAATTACTGTTTTGCCACTAGTTTGGCATATGAAACCAAAACTCACTTTCTGTATACTTAGGAAAACTGTTTTTTATAAAATATTTGTACTGGTTAATAAATTCCAGAAAATTATAATAAATTTCTATAGTTAGCAAGGATCGTGTTGGTACTTGTTTTATGCAAAACTAGACTTTTTGTCTATCTCTAAAATTGTTAAAACACAATAGTCTTTTGATTTATTTATTGATTAATTACGACTTGTAGCTTTTATGTTGTTTGCAGTTTTAGTCGTGTTGAACCCCATCCCTCACTAGTGTAAAGACCCTGGAAAGTTAGTTAACATAGTGTGTCACCCCCACATTGGTCTCCTAGGCCAAGTCATTATTTTGGCTAGGTGCCCAGTCACAAGTCGTGTCACACCAGTTTAGTGATCTAGTATTTTAGCTTAGTGTAAAAGCTAAGTTATTACATTTATTTCTACAGTGACGAGTTACTGGACATCCATAGCATTGTTATCGCAGCTTATTTTGTTTTGCTTTGCTAGAGGCAAGTACTTTCTATGAACTTTACATATTGTCACATAAATGAACTGCAAACCCCACCATGTTATATGCTGATCCTTGGGGTAGCAAGTTAAAACGTTACATGTTGTACTTTCCATTACCACTATGTTTAGAACCATCTTGATGTATCTCTCACATGATAGAATATGGGTTATGGGGAAACTAGTGGCCGAGTACGTGATCATGCCCCTATTATCGTACCGAGCAAAGTTCATTTTATATGAATCTGCGTCGTAGGCTATTATCCCGCATTTCTGTACGGATGTACACCTATGCTTGTGCACTTGTACGTATGTACATTTTATTTACATTGTGCCTCGGCACATTGTACATCTATTGACCGATCACGTACCTGCTACAGTTTTAAACATTACATATACATCTGTCTCTATGACACGTGTATCCTTGCCATGATAGATTGAGTGATGCCATGCTTTTCAGTTATTCCTCTCATGTTCATTTCCATGTTTCATATGCTAGTTTGCTAGATTTAGTACTTGCTCCCGTTCTGACAGGATAACGTTGTAGGTGTCCTTACTGAGGAGGAGTTACTCTGCGACTCATACTATGGAGTTACTGCCGAGGACCCGGCTCCGCTTTACGAGGATGTTCCTGCGGGGAACCTCGCTTAGATGTCTTTTGTTTACTTAGACTTTTGAGAGTAGACATGTATTAGACTACATCATTTTGTAACTGGACATGTATCCAGTTTTACATTTCAGTTTACTTGTACTTAGACGTTTACTATATACGATCTTTTGTGTTTGGAGCATTTATGTTTCTTCTTCACTTATAGAACTGTTAGCACATTTAGTCTTATCATGTTGTCTTTAGAACAGCTTACTACGTTTTATCTCAACGTAGGCTGGACATGACTCGGCCTGGCCCAACAATTTGGGTAGCGGGTCGTGACAGCCTGACCACAAATAGATCATGGAGAACAACCGAGCTCCGCTCAACTGATCAAAGAGATCATCGATCCGCGGCAGTGGGTATCTGTTCTTGATCGTCAGGTTGTTAAGTGCCCTTAGTCAATACACATCTGTACTGACCCATCCTTCTTCGGCACAAACAATACTGGTGCACCCCATGGCGACGAACTCGAACGAATGAAGCCCTTGTCCTGCAGCTTATCCACTTGCTTCTTCAGCTCCACCAACTCACTGTTGTTCACTCGATAGACGTGCTGAGAGATGGGTTCCGCTCCTAGAACCAAGTCTATCGAGAACTCAATGTCTCTGTCTGGTGGCAATTATCACGCCCCGACCCGAAATCACCCGAATTATCGTCCTCGCAGGGGGCGTGATGCCGCACGAGCCTGGAGTTGCGCTCGTGCAAGGCAAGATGACAAGTTCTCAAATAGTTATCTTTTGATTCGATATTAACAACAAAAGAAAATGGAGTATACGAAACAATTCTCTTTATTGATATCTGAAACTGAGGTTACAATGGCTTTCGATAGCCTAACAATATATATGCCAGATTGGCTACAACACTCAGGTTCTCTCTTGCCCACAAAGGATTTTACCATTCCATACATCATGCCTTCTATATCTCGGCCGCAACAATCCAGTTGCGTAGTCCGAGCGTCAATGCGATAGCACGCTTCAATGCGCTTCGGCATTCCAAGCCTCAACACGTTCAAGCAACGCTTCACCGCGAGCAATCCATTCCCTGCACCCTGCATGAAGCTGGTGGGAGATCAGTACGTGTCACGCCCCGATCCGGAATCACCCGAATCATCGTCCTCGCAGGGGGCGTGATGCCGCACGAGCCTGGAGTTGCGCTCGTGCAAGGCAAGATGACAAGTTCTCAAATAGTTATCTTTTGATTTGATATTAACAACGAAAGGAAACAGAGTATACGAAACAATACACTTTATTGATATTCGAAACTGAGATTACAATGGCTTTCGATAGCCTAACAATACATGCCAGATTGGCTACAACACTCAGGTTCTCTCTTGCCCACAAAGGATTTTACCGTTCCATACATCATGCCTTCTATATCTCGGTCGCATCAATCCAGCTGCGTAGTCCGAGCGTCAATGCGATAGCACGCTTCAATGCGCTTCGGCATTCCAAGCCTTAACACGTTCAAGCAACGCTTCGCCGCGAGCAATCCATTCCCTGCACCCTGCATGAAGCTGGTGGGGGATCAGTACGTTCGTCCTCGCATGTACTGAAGCAAAGATCATCTTTCCAAACTGACATTTTAATCTTTATGTTGAATTATGCAACTTAGCTTATGATCTTGCTATGTTCTCCTTAGGGTCACTTTCATGGCATCTTTGAAAGCGTAAAGCATGTTATCATAGCATCATGTTATCGAATTGAATGTACAAGCAAGCAAGCAATCTCGTGTTTGGTTCGTGGCGCGACTTACCAAGTCGACGCACTCGCCCTTGCGTCCCTTGCACTGACGCAAGGTGAATACGCCGCATTCCTTTCCTGTCATGTTATATGTGCATCTCTAAGCAGGATCTCTATGCGGGACGCATCTGCGCCTACACTTTCAACCCATCGTTCCTTAACTATATGAAGGTCGTGGGCGTATCCGCGCCGGAATGGACTAAAGGAGTTTCTTTTTTATTATTCCTTACTTTCTTTTCTCTCATTCTTTTCTCTCTCAAATCGAATTTGGGTAGCCCGGCGTTTCACGGGTTGGGTTGCAATCCCAACAACCGAAACTAACCGCGTGCCTACCATCATTTGCGGCTTCTCACATTTACGATCGAGTGCTAATCGGACATTTGCAGATGTGCGCCTATCAAAGATTATCATCCCTCCTAGGCCGAACGGTCTCGGTGCCCCGGTGCGTCCGTTCGGAGGGAACGTTCCGTGCACGGAAGATATCATCGCAATTATCTCAAGTCCATCCCATTCGACCATGCAACGCCCTATCATTCAAGTAATCGAATTCAAACAACCAAACATAGTCTTGAGTCCGAGACTCAGACTTTATCATCTCGCGTCTCTTTCGTTAACTTTCTGTGTTCTTACATTTCGTACTTCGTTTCAATGGTTCAATGGCATCGTGCCTCAACTCAATGCTCGTCAACCGAACGACCCGAAGGTCTCGAACACCTTTCGAGTCACCATGTCATATCCGACAGTTCCGCCACATTCATGCCACAACTGTATTCTCGCAACGAAGCCATCTTTTATTATCCCGTGCACGTAGGCACGTTTCGACCGTATTTCCATGTTCTATAACCTAGCATTCAATGTTCCGGGCTTGCGCGCTAGGGCGCTCGCCTATTGTCTTTCAATGTTCTAGCCGTCTAACTCGTGTGCGAAGGCACGGTATAGTTCGTGCACTAAGACACTCGTCGATTACAGTTATCCCATGTTCTTACGGCTTACGCACTGAGGCGCTCGCCTTAGCGATATCCAATGTCCCATAGCGACTCGTGCATATTGATGCACATTTCATTTCAATTGTTTTAACTTAGTGTTCGACTCACACTATAATTTATCTTCGATCGGGCCACGCCCGTGGTGTCGATAGGTTAACTTTAGCATACAATGATATATTTGACTTATCGAATGAAGGAGTAAAAAGAAGTCAATCCTCCCACCTTGTGTTGATACGCCTTCGTCGTTTCGCCGAGCCGATGCGGCTCGATTCCCTAACTTTGTTGCACGGCCACTCTCCTGACTTAGCCATTCGAGCACTTCGTGCTTTCATTGAATCATACGTTCGATTTGCCTTAGCGTGCCCAAGTCTCGGCCCGTTGCAAGGCGACGATTTGATTTCGCGGACCCCTTACTAAATATGTCAAAAGATCGACCTCTAATATTTTTCCGTCAAAGTATAACCTGCACACGAAACCAACTAAAATTAATTCTTCCATCGATTCGGACTTGCGCCTTGGTCGATTCGATTTCTTAGAATCTTCGAGCCGATTCAACGCACTCATCCTTCGGGGCAACGCGGCGTTTCGCATCGATTCACTCGATGCATTCTTCGGGACAAGGCAACTCTTCGCATCGACTTAGTTCGATGCGTTGCTCAGGACAACGTAACTCTCGTATCGTTTTGCATGATACATTCCCTTCCGTCAACGCGACTCGTTGAGTCAACGCTTCAACGTAATGCACCGTGCGGAGCGGGGCATTACAGAATATACCACTCAAAACAAGGTTCGTCCTCGAACCAAAATCAACACTTCGACTAAGTGTTTTATAGATCGTTTCACGATCTCGTCCCGCCAATGTTGTTCGATTTCATAATATCTCGCAAGCTTTTCACTAACATTTCAAGTCATCCCTGCAGCTCGATTTGAATTTGGATACAACTCGATTTGGATCCGTACCTATATTCAAGGCGTCCCGAAGATATATGTATTTCGACCAAGTCCAGTCGTAGCAAATTGGAACAAAGCTGACGGATAAATTTCAATCCTATGCTTGCCATCTCGTACCCTCGATTGGACTTATCCATAGTACTTGTTCTCGCAATTTCGTTGCATAACGCTACGCGATTCAAAGTCGCCTTTCTCATTTCGTATGTTTCATATGGACTACCAACTCTATGCGTCGCGTCGAGCCGTCGCGCATCCGATCGCAACGCCTTGCGTTCGACGTCACTACCCAACTCATTTCTGAAGTCTGGCTATGCACTTATCTCGATTACGATTTCCTTTGTCGACTTGCAAATGCATCAACATTCGGGGCTACGCCCGCTAGGTTACTTTCCAAGGCACCGTGCTTAGATTCTGCCGACGCAAGTTTAAATTGACATTGCACAAAGGCCACAATCTATCCGACACGAAAGTTTACATCAAGGCGACGGTGCTCAAGGCAACGATCGCCTTGACACGAATGTCTTAACGACGCGTCTTACATTCAATTTCCTAACGAGTAGGAATTCACTAGCCAAATTCCCAACTTATCCGTCTCGCAACATCGAACATAATTTCGATTCGCGCAAGCTCAATTGCAAGGTGAATCCGAATCTAACGACTATCATTCCCTCTTGTGCATAGCACGTTTCTCGCAATCGCCTAGATTTATCGTCAACATGTACCGTGTTATATTTGTTATCGGTGCAATCCCATATGCGATATCGCATGGGTCATCTTACGGTCTGCAGCATTCAATTTGATTTGGCGGTCAAGTCTTCTAGGGTTAGCTGCCCCGAAGCTACGCTCGATAATTGTGGATCACACCGAAGGACAGTTTACAACGAACCATGCTATATCTTATTTCGGAGCCAAATCACGTTTCGACGATTCTATGCGACTACCCAATTTTGGACAAAACTATTTCTATCGGCGCAACAGATGTGCAACTATCCTCCGAGTCAAGTCATGCACTATCGTCGATGATTCTGCAATTTACGAAATATCTACTCGCATCAAGTTCGAGTATATCTTATTCGCGGGTCGACACACGAGATGCTATACGCATCGAACAATCGTCGATGACTTATAGTCTCGTCTTTGATCAATCACAAAATTTACGATCAACCAAGTTCGTTCATCCTCGTATCGTTACTTACAAAATTTCATAGCACGAGGCATACTCTATTTTGTATTCTCACATCGCCTACGTTTTCTTGCGTATCGATCTTGATAGTTCATATCAATTTCGATAGCAAGTGGGTCGACTTCGAATCCGTTTCAACGTCGACTTAACTCGCATTGCATACTTCCAAGTTTGCAACAAACTTTTCCATACGCATCAACTTGTTTTTCGAATTGCCGCATCCCGCTATACTTTGATCGCGTAACCGAGTTATCGATTATCCAACATCGTGCCCTCGATTTATACGATCTCGCCCTCTAAGTTTTGTGTGTTTTCAGTCGTACTCAAATGAGTGTCGTCGTAACATAACCAACTATTTCTTAGGCACGATTTCCCACGTCAACCAACTTTCTTACCGAAGTCGCACATCGTGCAATTCGATTGCAATTCGCATCGCCCAACATTTCCTATCGAAATCGCAAGTCGTGCGATTCGATTCGTCTCGCCCAATATTTCTACCGAGATCGCAAGTCGTGCGACTCATTTACAAGTTCAAGTTTTCTTTTCTCGTCGATCCGATTATTGCGTCAAGGCATAATCGTTTCGCTAGTCTCGGTCGTCCGACCAACTTATAACTTCCGTCCGACGTATCGTTCATCGATACGAGTCTCGCCTTACCGTCCCAACCGATTTTCGAAGAACACTTGCATCAACGTACCGTCATACAAATTTCCAATCGAGTCTCGGTACTCCCTCGTCCATTGCGAACAATTCTTCCGCAATTCTCACAACGCGTCGATGAAATTTATCGCACAAGTGCTATACCATATACCACTCGGAATCGAGTCATTCATCGCCTACGTGGTATGGCATATACCACTCGGAAATAAAGTCATTTCCCTCGCACTATACTTAGTACAAACTGACAATCTCTCTCTCTATCTCTCGTTTAGTTTATACGCTGATTCTTCTTTTTCTCTCTCTCTCTCATGTTTAGTTTATAAGCTGATTCTTTTTTTGGTTAGTATTATTTTTGGTTAGTCCCTTATTCTAATTTTAGGAGAGAGATTTAATTTAATCTTAGCCGTTTATTAAATCTAATCCAACGACTAAGATGCGAATGATAAGGGGGTTGACAAAATAGGGGGTGAAGCCGATCCCACCTCAGATATATATATATATATATATATATATATATATATATATATATATTTATATATATATATATATATATATATATATATATATATATATATATATATATATATATTTATTTATTTATTTATTTATTTATTAATTTACAGTCCCAGTTTTACTAAGATTCATGTGATGGGGACGTCCAACATCATCTACCTTATCCTGTGGATTACTCAAATGTTTTATACGGAAGAGCCTCGGAGACCTACGGAATTAACAAAATTCTAATGATAACGGTAAACAGTGTCAGAGGTGTTATAAATATAATTTATATAATTATATTTATTATCTACTGTCACGAACAAGGAAAGAAGTCTTGGGTGTTGCTGTTGTTGTTCTTAGAGTCCATTTGGCTTGTGTCCTTTGGAACCTATGTGTTCGCAGTCGACCACACTACGCCAATGTTGAAGATATTGGTACCCTTTTATATGCTGTCATGTTTTCTGATGTTCGTGGCGCCTTTGGCTATACTGGTGAGAAAATTGGATATAAGTTGCATTAATTTCTTATTTACTTTTATTGCTATATATAATTTTTTTCACTAAAAATTTGTGCAGAAATTGGTTTATTCGACGCATGTCTTAGATTATATGCCTCTTCATATCTCATTTGCAAGTCTTTGTAGTGGGATTGTCTGGAGATTTATGGAATAGTCAGCAAGAAATTCATCGTATTGGTATATTTATTCCTTTAATTATATTTTCAAGTTATAAAACGATCGTAAATAATATTTTTTTTTCTTTGCTCTTTGATTCCAAACGCGTTCGGCACAATTTCCTCGATATACCAGTTAATAATATATGCCGACATGCATGTCGCCAACTTGCATGCTGCGGCGGCAGCAGCGGAAGCGCCGCCACCGGAGGCAGCACCGCCGGAAATGGAGCCTGACCGTGCACCGGAGCAGCGTGGGATCTTGGCACTTTTCTCTCCATCCTTCTTCCCTCTTCTTATTCTTCATGTTCTTCTTATATATTCCAAGTAGTGAACCTCATTCTCTCCCAAACACAAAAATCTCCTTCTGTTGGTAAGTCCCTCTCCTATACTTTGATCTCTACTCCACAAAACCCTTCCTAACTCCTATATATCTTATCCACAAAAATCTCCTTCAGTGAAGGACCGAGCTTTTCAGTTTCGATGGATACAACACTTTTCTTTGACATCTTAGGTGCTGAGTACAACCATTCATTGTGATAATTTTAATTATTTCAGTCATTTATATTTTTGTTTGATATTTTTTTTTGTAGGATCTATTATCTCCTTCTTTTTGTTCCTCTCACCTATGTAAGTATAAGTAATGGGTTATTTTGTATGTTTATGGCCAAATTACATACTCAGTTTGCAGGAAATAAAAAAAATATGGAAACCCAAATAGTATTTGCGTTATGGTTTTATTTTTTTTAATAATATTTTTTTTTCAAAACGAAAATGTTCCTTACGTTTTGGAGGTGTTATGAATATAATCACGCACATATACAAAAAATTATTTACGTTATCTTCTTGGTGTTATGAATATAATTTATATTGTTATACACAAATTATTTATATTTGTGTATATATTGTTATGATTATAACGTAAATTATATTGAAAAACCATATATACACAAATTAGGTAATGAAAAATCATTTACGTTATCTTCTTGGTGACTTGATATTGTTTACTACCAAAATAAGTGGATTTAGCGACGCCCAAAAACGTCGGAAAAACAACAAAATCCGTCGCTAATATGTATCACCGACGTATTTACCGACGTTTAGGTTTTGTCGCCGTTTCCTTAGTCGCTGATTACAAAAACGTCGCTGAACGTCGCAATTACCGACATTCAGCGACGTAACAGTACGTCGGTGAGTTATCGGCGTTTATCGTCGTTCCGTCGGTATATTAGCGACGTATATGTAGTCGCTACACGTCGGTAAAGACCTGGAATATTTACCGACGTCTACCGTCGTTTCGTCGGTAATATAGCAACGTGAATTTTGTCGCTAGACGTCGGTAAAGGTCCTGTACATTTTTGCAGCTAGTGTCGGTAAACGTCGGTAAATACGTCGGAGAGCTGTACTTTTTTGCAGTTAGTCGTCGGTAAATGTCGGTAAAACGTCGGAAAAATATATTATTTGCAGCTTGTCGTCGGTAAACGTCGGAACACGACGTCGCTAAACGTCAGTAAGCGTCGCTAAACGTCGCTAAAGTTGTAAAAAAAATAAAAAAAAATAAAACACAGATTCTTTATTACCACTCACAATTCTATAAAACACATATAGGTACACATTCAAATCCCCACTCACAATTCCAAATCACAGCGCATTCAAACCCCCACTCACAATTCCAAATCACAGATAGCTTTAATCTAAGTTAATTAACATCCAATCCAAACACAATTAACATTTATCGACGAAGGAATTAACATCCAATCCAAACAAGTCACAAGTCAATTCGATACAAACACAACTAACATCCAATACAAACATCCAATCATAAGTCACAAACATAAGATGATACAAACACAAACAAAAGTCCTAACTAGGACTACTAGTGATCTGGTGCAGGAGGGGCACCGCCGCGACGAAGGCGTAAAAACTCCTCATACTCCGCAAGTGAAATCGATACAGATGGAGCGCCAGGCTGTGACGTCGGTGGAGTCGGTGTCGAAGAAGAAGGCGGTGGAGGCGGCAGAGTCGACGACGATGAAGGCGCACCCAGAGTACCAGCATGCTCCAACGCTGTAAGTCGCTGGTTGTATGAATCCATGATAGATAACATTCTACCACTGCTCTGGACCATCGAATCCTGCGCCAATCTCACCGTCTCGGCCATGGTCACCTGTCCTGTCTGCAACTCCGTCACCGTGCGCTCTAACCCTCCAACGGCGCGCTCTGTCCTCTCAGTCGTCTCCCTGAGGTCTATAATATCGCGGTCGAGCGCATCCAATCGTGCTAGCAGCGCAGGATCGTCCGTAGGATGCTGAGACTGCTGCTCGATCCGTCGTAGCAGGTCGTCACGGAGAGACTCCATCATCTGGTGGACTCGGGCAGACTCCTGGGACGGCTGTGGACCATGCACACTAGCAGGAGATGTCCTAGAGGACTGGGTCGCAACTAGGGCGCCATAGGATCCCGTACCGTAGTACGTACCCCTACGGAGGCCACCAGCGGCGGTCATCCACAGCTCGTCCGCCGACGGAGCTTGAGTGGGCTGCGAGGAAGTACCGGCCTCTCCTGCATCAGGTGCACTAGCAGCCGCCCGTTCCCGCAGCCTCGTATACTCGGCCTAGAAAGTATGGATAGTACTCTATGATTTCTAATTTCTAATTAATGTACTTATTTTTACTAACTTCATGAATATTTATTTGCATCATATTTACTAAGTTATATTAAAATGGACACGAAGTATTACATTAAGATAACGTATTGTAATACTTACATAGGTCTGCTCGGCCCTCTCGTCAATAAGGACTCCGCCCTTCCGATGGGTGGCCAGGAAGACGGTCACCATGTCGGCGTTACCGACCTTCCTTACCTGTAATTAAATATATTATCTTAGTAATAATTTATCGGATTTGCATTAAAATAATATTTCTAAAAGAGAAAGACATACCAGACGACGGAAATGTTCCGTCATCGGAATCGACCCACCGCACCACTTCGAGGCATGTTGCCTAGCCGCCTTAGCCTTCTCCGACTTCTCCTTGTACCTTGGCTCGTTGAATCGAGCCTTCATCTCATTCCACTGATCAGGGGTGATCCAACCTTTGATCGGCTTTCCGGCACGATCACGTTCCTTCTGATCATTAATAGAGTCGCGGATCAGCTTAGCAGCGACGGAAGGAAACATCCCCTCGATCTGCTCGGCCCGGTGCGGCGGATAGTAAAACATATCCTAGAACAGTACGAAACCAAATATTTATCAGTTATATATAATATGCATAAATTAAATAATTCATGTTAAAAACAAATCTATTTTAACCTTGAAGCGCGTAAACCAGAAGTTCTTCCTTTCGTCTGGAGCATCAGAGTAGTTAATCCAGGGACCACCATAATTATGCCTCAGCATATCGCCTAGGCGTCTCTGTACCCCTGGAGGACGATATCTATACATACATATTATATTCATGAAAAAAGTTAATTTATGATAAAAACAGAAGAAAAAAAAATCATAAACCAAAATACCTACTTTGTACCATCGGCCCAGATCTCCGTCCTCCCCTCCTCCGGAGGTGCGCACGCATCATCTTCATGATGCTGGTCGGCCGTCGGCGCATCCTCCTCGGCCATCTGCTCATCCGTCTCCATCGTCGTATCAACATCAGGAACGCTAGACGGGGGAGCCCTCTCAACAGGTCTGGAACTACTCGTCCCAGGAGATATGCCACGTGACGTCGTCCCAACCGGCCCAGCTACTGTCCGATATGGAGGAGTAATCGGCGACGAGGATCCAAAGCCGGTACCAATAGGAGGTACCGAAGGCAAACTCCGTCCCCTAGCAGTACCTGTAGGAAGTACCGGAGGATCCCGACCTCCTCGTGGCCCTCGCAAATGTCCGCGACGACCTGCCATACCTGATAACAGCATATAATAGTACAAGATATAATAGAGACTAGAAATATGACAGTACAACAAATAATAGAGACTAGAAATATGACAGTACAACAAATATTAGAGACTAGAAATATGACAGTACAACAAATAATAAAGAATAGAAATATGACAGTACAACAAAGATAATAACCAAGGTAACATATGATGATACATTCTACAATAAACATCTAAGTCCAGATAATATATTCTAGAAGAAACATCTAAGTCCAGATAAGTATATCTCTCTCAATCATCTTCAGAATAATCATCTTGTTCGTCTTCCTCGACCTCATCTTCCTCTTCCTCCTCATCTTCACTTTCGTCTTCACCTTCGTCGGCTTCGTCTTCCTCTTCGGATAATTCTACATCTTCTACATTATGTGTCGTGTAATGCGTAACTTCCGTGGAGTCCACATCGACAATATTGGTTACAGGAGGTAGCTCGTCCTCCTGGTAAGCTTTTTCATCAACATCAAAAGTATCTCTAGCTTTAGTCTTGTATACTGCCCACCAGTCAGACTTCGTTGCTCCCCGTCTCGGATAAGCTGTGAAATACACGAGCTGAGCCTGAGTTGCTAGGACAAACGGTTCGTAGCCTTGATATCTACGCTTGTAGTTTATATCCACAAGACCATGCTTGTCAATTTTCCAGCCTTGATTTTCAATCGGATCGAACCATTCACACTTGAACAACACGATCTTTGCAGGTTCTCTGCCATAATTATATGACAACTCCACAATCTCTCGCAAGATGCCAAAGAAATCATTTCCTGGATCGACGTCTTTGTAGTTCGAAGACTTGATACACAAACAACTGTTCTTCGTGGAATCAAGATCCAGGAAGCTGTCTCTGATCGGAGCATTTGTCGACTTGAACCGAAAGCCATTGACACAATAACTTGGCCATGTTTTAACAAAAGTAATTGGTCCCTTGGCAAGAGTTCTAATTAATTCAATCTCGGGTAAAATTAGACGATCGACCTGAATATCAAAGAAGAGATAATAAGTTATTTATTGCGCAGTTGCATTAGAAGAGGCCAGTAAATATTACCGAACTGCTTACATATTCGCTCAACCAAGAAGGAAAATGACGTCTCATTTCTTGTTCTAATGCTTCGTCTGTTAGGTAGGGTCTAACCAGCCTCAACTCATCATTATATGTGCTGGAAAACAACGAAGCATTAGAACGATTAGTACAATAATATTAGCTTATACTATTACATTGAGATGACGTAAACTCATCATTCCTTACTTACCCCTCTAGCTTCTCCACTTCATCCTCGTCGCAATTGAGTAATACATACAACTGAGCAGCCCTTAGCTCTTCGTCATTCAAATATCTCTTCTTTATTTTCCTCGAAGGCTTTCCGGACGCATTGAATACTTTCAGTATTCCATCATTAAATTCTTGATATCCGTCGTCGTTTCTCGGAGCCCTCGTTCTATTCGTAGCAACATGAGGTTTGAAATAGGAAGAGCAGAAATTTGTAATCTCCTCGAGAATATAGGCTTCACAAATAGAACCCTCGACCCGAGCCTTATTTTTTACCTTTCTTTTTAGGTGATTCAAATGTCGCTCGAACGGGTACATCCATCGATATTCGACGGGTCCACCAATAGGAAAGATGAATCGGCAAATGCTCCATAGAGTCGAAAAATCCAGGAGGAAACACCCATCAGTTCAAGTTCATTCCTAGATGAGTATATTCCAATGCCATAGAGGAAGGTCAACAAACTGATGGCTTCTATGGCATTGGAATCTACTCATATAGGAATGAACTTGAACTGATGGGTGTTGTAGTCGATTTCAGCGAAGGATCGTCCTTTGTAGCATCTGGACTTCAGTTGCCAGCAGAGCCACAGGAGATGTTACGGCAGAAACTGCTCTCATGTTACTTCTCCTCCTCCACCATGGCTCTGGACCCATCTGCTCCTCCCTTCTTCCCTTCTTCTCATTCGACTATCTCGGCCTCCTATTCGGCCTACTATTCCGATACCGATACTTTGAACCTTGATCTTAACACAAACCTATATACTGATCGATACTAATCTGCTACGCCCGATACTAAGTATATACGGTCGATACTGATAGCGATAGTCCGATACCGATAGCGATAGTCCGATACCGATAGTTCGATCGATACCGATAGTTCGATACCGATAGCGATAGTCCGATACCGATAGCGATAGTTCGATACCGATAGCGATAGTCCGATACAGATACACATGGACCTACATATATATATATCACTAGTAGCCATACTCCTCTACATACTACTCTACACTAGGATCTAGTAACCATATACTAAGTCAAAATCTAGGGTTTGACTGAATATGGGTTAACTTTCTGGTCAAACTAAGTCAAAATCTAGGTTTAATAGGGTGTGTGGGTGTTCACCATGTCAAAGTTCAGTCCATCTCTGGTGGACTCAAAAATGTACAGCAGGTGAGGAGAGTGTTAACCCCAGGTTTAGACATCTAACCCAAGTCAGTCTAATGAGATTCAATCTCAGATTTAACAAGTGTTTTCAGATTTACGAGAGGAAAAAGGTAAAAGAAGAAGAGTTCATACATTCATTTCCAAGTTTAATAGTTCATATAAATCTCAAGTTATATGCATGAAGGAAAGGAAAATCAAGTTCAGTCATGTATGCATTCTCAGGTTTCATGTTCAGTTAATCTCAGGTTAATGTTCAAAAACAATCTTAGTTATACATTACATCTCAAGTTCATCTCATTTCTCAGTTATTGCATATATTCATATCATGACAGTTTTGAACATGTAAGATATGAAATAAACTTAACATCTACATAACTGTGAACAATATCTAAACAAACTAAAATCCACAAATCAATCCCAGTATTAACATTACATCACAGTCTATATTTATCATTTAATTTCAATATTAATATAAAACTTACAGTTCAGTTGAGTAGCATAACCCATGTAATGCAAACCCAAATTGAACCCCAAAATACAAACCCATGTAATGCAAACCCAAGTTGAGTAGCATAACCCATGTAATCATATAACCACATCATTTAGTGAACCATACATTACATTAATTAACCAATTTATTATCCTATTAATCTCTGAAAATTCCCAGAACAGTGTAGGTATCATAGTTATGTAGGGAAACCCCAAACCATCAGTCCCACATGCCCCATCCGAAACCCCAAACCTAGTTTACATCTTCTTTCCCAATTTTAAAGGACTATGCCATCTCCAATGGGGGTTTACATTGATCAGAATAATATGCAAAAAAGAAAAAAAAGTAATAAAAATGGCGTTAGGGTTAGGGTTTACCAAATTGACGAGGGGAAGAGGGGGTCGACGGTCTCCGGAGGACGGGGTCGGTGCTCGCGGCGGTCACGAAGGTCGGGGAGAGGAGAGGGGGTCGGTGCTCGCGGCGGCCACCGACGGTCGGCCGGGGAGCTGATGGGGGGGAGGGGGAGGGTTGGGGAGAGGAGAGGGGTCGCCGAGGTCGGTGGGGGTCGCCGAGGGCGCGGTCGGACGGGGGTCGACGGGGTGGGGGAAGCCGGCTCGGGGTCGGGGGGGAAGGAAAATATTGGGGGGAAATAATGGGGGGAATGAAAACTCGAACCTGACCTATATTCACACTTTAGCGACGTCATATAAGAACGTCGGTACACGTCGCTAATATCATTGATATTAGCGATGAAGTAATAAATACGTCGAAAAACGTCGCTAATATCACTAATATTAAAGACGTTTACCGACTTATACGCGACGTGAGCTCTTTAAAACGCAAACGTAGTTTAAATACGTCGCAGAACGTCGCTGTCAGTCGCTAATAGTGACGTCTTGCGACGTTATAAAGAAACGTCGCTAAATTATTATTTTCCTGCGACGTTTTCTTAAAACGTCGCTAATTATGTCGGTAATATGACTTATTTTGGTAGTGGTTGTACAAAAGAACCATATACACACACATGTTGATTATTATTATTATTATTATTATTATTATTACTATTATTATTATTATTATTATTATTATTATTATTATCATCATCATTATTATTATTATTATTATTATTATTATTATTATTTTATATATGTTGTAATTCATCATCATGGTGACTCTTCACCTTTGTAACTCCCAAGTGACTTCATCATCATGGTGACTCTTCACCTTTGTAACTCCCAAGTGACTTTTCACTTTGTAACTCCCAACCTCTCTCTTCCCAACATGCGGACCATTTAAATACTTTATGGTTTTGGTTGATGCATCGACTAGATGGTCACACGTAGTGTTGTTGTCCACCCGAAATGCAGCGTTTCCTAAACTCCTCGCCCAGATCATTAAGTTAAGGGCTCACCATCCGGATTATCCGATAAAGTCTATTAGACTTGATAATGCCGCGGAGTTTACATCGAAGACTTTCGATGACTATTGCATGACTTTGGGAATAAATCTTGAACATCCTGTTGCGTATGTTCATACCCAAAATGGCCTAGCGGAAGCTTTTATAAAGCGACTGCAAGTGATAGCGAGGACCTTGGTTATGCGCACCAAACTCCCACTATCTGCATGGGGCTATGCAATTTTGCACGCTGTAAATTTGGTCCGTCTGAGGCCCATGGCCACCCAACCACTTTTCGCGTACCAGCTGGTTACTGGATGTGAGCCTGATATCTCACATTTACGCGTGTTTGGGTGCCTAGTCAATGTTCCAATTGAGCCGATAAGGCGTTCAAAATTTGGACCTCAGAAGCGACGGGGAATATATGTCGGTTATAACTCCCCGTCCATCATTCGCTATTTAGAGCCCTTGACAGGCGATCTCTTTACCGCGAGACACGCGGATTGTGACTTTGATGAGGCAATCTTCCCGTCGTTAGGGGGAGAAATGCACGCTAACGTTGATGAGGAACGACGTGAATTAGCGTGGCATGTGCCCGCTTTTGCTCATCATGATCCCCCCTCTGCACATAGTGATAAGGAAGTGCAGAGGATTCTAGGTCTGCAAGATATTGCAAATCAAATGCCAGATGCATTTAGCGACCTAGCAAAAGTCACGAGATCAATTATACCTGCTGCAAATGTGCCTGCAAGGATAGACGTCCCTGAGAGACGCCATGTTCCTGTGAAACATGTTGCTCCGGTCGAACCCGTCGAGCAAAGGACGCTGCCATCGGCCGTCCAGTCCGCCGCTATTCCCAAGAAGAAGGGAAGACCGGTTGGTTCCAAAGATATTCTGCCCCGGAAGCGGAGAAATCTTGTTAAAAGCGTTTTGCCACATGAGATCATTAAGGATCACGACGATGTATTAGAAGAGCGCGTTCCAGATGAAATGCCTATTCCTAATCATGCCGATAACCTCGAAATATCCGTCGAGTATGCTAGCTTAGACGATATTTTGAAGCGAAACGAAACTGTCATCGATGATGTGTTCATATACTCAGTGGCCACTGACATTATGAACAATGATGACATGGAACCTCGTAGTGTTGCCGAGTGTCAACGACGAACGGACTGGTCACAATGGAAACAAGCAATCCAGGCTGAACTAGACTCTTTAGCGAAAAGAAGCGTGTTTGGACCTGTTGCTCCAACACCACCCAATGTTAAACCAGTTGGTCACAAATGGGTTTTCCTAAGGAAGCGTAATGAGAGAAATGAGATTGTGCGATACAAGGCTCGCCTTGTGGCGCAAGGCTTCTCACAACGCCCTGGAATTGATTACGATGAGACATATTCTCCCGTAATGGACATCATAACGTTCCGCTACTTAATCAGTTTAGTAGTTTCCGAAAAACTGAATATGCAGCTCATGGATGTGGTCACAGCCTATCTCTACGGGGATCTAGACACAGAGATATATATGAAAGTCCCTGAAGGACTAAAGATGCCTGAATCAAGTAGTTCCCGACCACGGAATGCGTTCTCGATTAGACTGAGGCGTTCGCTATATGGATTGAAACAATCCGGGCGAATGTGGTATAACTGCCTAAGCGAATACTTGATTGGTTTGGGATACGTTAATAACGAACTTTGCCCATGCGTGTTCATAAAGAAATCCACTTCAGGATACGCAATCATCGCGGTCTATGTAGATGACATGAATCTCATAGGAACCGAAAAAGACTTGTCAGAAACTGCTGATATCCTGAAGAGGGAATTCGAGATGAAGGATCTTGGGAAGACACGGTTTTGCCTCGGCCTGCAGATCGAGCACCGTAAAGATGGAATTCTTATCCATCAAGCAAACTACACCCAAAAGGTGTTGAGACGTTTTAGTCATTTTGACGTTAAGCCGTCCGCTACTCCCATGATCGTCCGCTCTCTAGACATTACTAAGGACCCATTCCGTCCAAAGGAGGACGACGAAGAGATATTGAGTCCTGAGTGCTCTTATCTGGGTGCAATAGGCGCTTTATTGTACTTGGCCCAATGTACTAGACCGGACATCTCGTTTGCTGTGAATTGTCTAGCTCGACACAGCACCGCGCCAACACGCCGCCATTGGAATGGCATAAAAGACATTTTTCGCTACCTTAAGGGTACTACGGACTTGGGCTTGTTCTATCCCTACGCGGTTTTGAGTGAGTCCAACGCTCTTGGCACTCGAAGCAACGCGACCCTTGTTGGCAACGCCGATGCGGGATACTTATCTGATCCGCACAAGGGGCGTTCCCAATCTGGTTACGTCTTTACCATTGGGAACACGGCGATTTCTTGGAGGTCTCGCAAACAGACCTTAGTGGCTACTTCAACGAACCACTCTGAGCTACTCGCGCTTTATGAGGCGACTAGAGAGTGTGTATGGCTTCGAGCTGTTATTGGCCATATTCGAAGTACATGTGATCTTCCATATGACCCAGATGAACCTGTTGTCATCTATGAGGACAATACCGCTGTTATTGATCAAGCGAAACATGGTTACATCAAAGGAGATGCTACCAAGCACATATCGCCCAAGTTGTTCTTTACACATGAACAACAAGCACTTCAAAAGATTGAAGTGCAACACATTGGATCAGAGAATAACCGTGCAGACTTGTTCACCAAGTCACTGCCAAAACACTCGTTCCAGAAACATGTCAGAGCGATTGGACTTAGGAAGCTTTCAGAGCTAGCCTAAGTGAAACATGTTTCCCGCACCCTGTTGTGTGCATGTGAGGGGGAGCGCCCCAACGAGCGCCCCCAAATGCCCTGTTGTGCGTATATCCCGCGCCCTGTCGAGTGCGAGTGAAAAGGGGAGCATCCTGATGTATGCTTGTGTACTCTTTTTCCCTTAGACCAAGTTTTTTCCCATTGGGTTTTCCTTGGCAAGGTTTTTAACGAGACACATTTCAAATCTCTTATTCACTAAGGACTATTGTGATCAGGGGGAGTATCCAGTGTATACCTCTAAACCATCGTGTACTCTTTTGTCCTTCGATCAGCGGTTTTTCCTACTGGGTTTTCCCTGACAAGGTTTTGACGAGGCACCTTTGCAATGGTTAAGTTTACCCCATCACACTGACCTGTGTGTACTCTTTTGTCCTTCGACCAAAGTTTTTTTCCACTGGGTTTTCTTTGGCAAGGTTTTAACGAGGCACAAGTAGGTGGTCATTTTTGAATCTGCAAGCTACAGACCGACAAAGAAGCTCAGAGGTGTTTACAAGCAGAGTTTGTGAAGAGCCAAGGGGGAGTGTTGTAATTCATCATCATGGTGACTCTTCACCTTTGTAACTCCCAAGTGACTTCATCATCATGGTGACTCTTCACCTTTGTAACTCCCAAGTGACTTTTCACTTTGTAACTCCCAACCTCTCTCTTCCTATATAAAGAGAGGTTGGGATGGCTTGTAGAGAGATATTGACATATATTGATATAAAGAGAGGTTGAGCTAATTGTCCACAACAATATATATATATATATATATATATATATATATATATATATATATATATATATATATATATATATATATATATATATATATATATATATATATATATATATATTTATTTACAGTCCCAGTTTTATTAAGATTCATGCGAAGGGGACGTCCAATATCATCTACCTTATCCTGTGGATTACTCAAATGTTTTATACGGAAGAGCCTCAGAGACATACGAAATTAACGAAATTCTAATGATAACGGTAAACAGTGTCGGAGGTGTTATGAACATAATTTATATAATTATATTTATTATCTACTATCACGAACAAGGAAAGAAGTCTTGGGTGTTGCTGTTGTTGTTCTTAGAGTCCATTTGGCTTGTGTCCTTTGGAACCTATGTGTTCGCAGTCGACCACACTACGCCAAAGTTGAAGATATTGGTACCCTTTTATTTGCTGTCATGTTTTCTGATGTTCGTGGCGCCTTTGGCTATACTGGTGAGAAAATTGGATATAAGTTGCATTAATTTCTTATTTTACTTTTATTGCTATATATAATATTTTTTTCACTAAAAATTTGTGCAGAAATTGGTTTATTCGACGCATGTCTTAGATTATATGCCTCTTCATATCTCATTTGCAAGTCTTTGTAGTGGGATTGTCTGGAGTATTTATGGAATAGTCAGCAAGAAATTCATCGTACTGGTATATTTATTCCATTAATTATATTTTCAAGTTATAAAACGATCGTAAATAATGTTTTTTTTTTCTTTGCTCTTAGATTCCAAACGCGTTCGACACAATTTCCTCGATATACCAGTTAATAATATATGCCGACATGCATGTCGCCAACTTGCATGCTGCGGCGGCAGCAGCGGAAGCGCCGCCACCAGAGGCAGCACCGCCGGAAATGGAGCTTGAGCGTGCACCGGAGCAGCGTGGGATCTTGGCACTTTTCTCTCCATCCTTCTTCCCTCTTCTTATTCTTCCTGTTCTTCTTATATATTCCAAGTAGTGAACCTCATTCTCTCCCAAACACAAAAATCTCCTTCTGTTGGTAAGTCCCACTCCTATACTTTGATCTCTACTCCACAAAACCCTTCCTAACTCCTATATATCTTATCCACAAAAATCTCCTTCAGTGCAGGACCGAGTTTTTCAGTTTCGATGAATACAACACTTTTCTTTGACATCTTAGGTGCTGAGTAGAACCGTTCATTGTGATAATTTTAATTATTTCAGTCATTTATATTTTTGTTTGATATTTTTTTTGGAGGATCTATTATCTCCTTCTTTTTGTTCCTCTCACCTATGTAAGTATAAGTAATGGGTTATTTTGTAAGTTTATGGCCAAATTACATACACAGTTTGCAGGAAATAAAAAAAATATGGAAACCCAAATGGTATTTGCGTTATGGTTTTATTTTTTTTAATAATATTTTTTTTCAAAACGAAAATGTTCCTTACGTTTAGGAGGTGTTATGAATATAATCACACACATATACAAAAAATTATTTACGTTATCTTCTTGGTGTTATGAATATAATTTATATTGTTATACACAAATCATTTATATTTGTGTATATATTGTTATGATTATAACGTAAATTGTATTGAAAAACCATATATACACAAATTAGGTTATGAAAAATCATTTACTTATCTTCTTGGTGACTTGATATTGTTATACAAAAGAACCATATATATACACACATGTTGATTATTATTATTATTATTATTTTATATATATATATATATATATATATATATATATATATATATATATATATATATATATTTATTTATTTATTTACAGTCCCAGTTTTATTAAGATTCATGCGATGGGGACGTCCAACATCATCTACCTTATCCTGTGGATTACTCAAATGTTTTATACGGAAGAGCCTCGGAGACATACGGAATTAACGAAATTCTAATGATAACGGTAAACAGTGTCAGAGGTGTTATGAATATAATTTATATAATTATATTTATTATCTACTGTCACGAACAAGGAAAGAAGTCTTGGATGTTGCTGTTGTTGGTCTTAGAGTCCATTTGGCTTGTGTCCTTTTGGAACCTATGTGTTCGCAGTCGACCACACTACGCCAAAGTTGAAGATATTGGTACCCTTTTATATGCTGTCATGTTTTCTGATGTTCGTGGCGCCTTTGGCTATACTGGTGAGAAAATTGGATATAAGTTGCATTAATTTCTTATTTTACTTTTATTGCTATATATAATATTTTTTTCACTAAAAATTTGTGCAGAAATTGGTTTATTCGACGCATGTCTTAGATTATATGCCTCTTCATATCTCATTTGCAAGTCTTTGTAGTGGGATTGTCTGGAGTATTTATGGAATAATCCGCAAGAAATTTATCATATTGGTATATTTATTCCTTTAATTATATTTTCAAGTTATAAAACGATCGTAAATAATGTTTTTTTTTCTTTGCTCTTAGATTCCAAATGCGTTCGGCACAATTTCCACGATATACCAGTTAATAATATATGCCGACATGCATGTCGCCAACTTGCATGCTGCGGCGGCAGCAGCGGAAGCGCCGCCACCGGAGGCAGCACCGCCGGAAATGGAGCCTGAGCGTGCACCGGAGCAGCGTGGGATCTTGGCAATTCTTTATGGAATGGTATATTTAGTTTTCTTCACCGTTTCAAATTATACCAATGATTTGTTCTAAAGAATAAAGTTTCTAAAAATTTCAAGACTTTAAAATATAATGAAAATGTATAGACAGTATATATAGGAAGAGAATGTATTCTTTAAAAATATATGTATTCGTTACAAATAAAAATAGCTGTTGTAAAAATTGTGTTAAAAATCACCAACTTAATTTTTCCCAAAATTATACCAAACTCCGACTCCAGCCATTATTCTCTGACCCATAAAAACTTACCTCTCTACATGCACATAAACGCAATTAGCATTCGCATTTTAGAAAATAAAATTTGAAGTTTTGTTTTTGTTTAAAATAAATTCCAAAAGGCAGTTGTTATTTGAGTTTTGGCTTTTTTTTAACTCTTAAAACAAAGATATTAATAATTTAATTCTCTGTTGAAAAAAAAAATTAGTTAAGTTAATTAAACTGATAATTATTCTTTTCATTTCTTATTAGGCTTCAAGCGTGATCTGGTGGGTGACTTTTTGGATTATAGGTGGCTAATATATCACAAACGGGCGGTAGAATGCAAGGATTCAGATCACAACTTATTATCTTAGTTTTGGTTATCCCTTCCATTAATATTAGTAATATTAGTGCTAATGTAATATATATGTGTTATGACAACAATATTAGCTGATGAGGAGCAGAAACAATATATATTATTATTGCTCCAGGTGGCTTTTTTGTGCGATCTTCAACCCCTACCCCTCCCTTTCTTCTTATTAGATGTCTGAAGTCATTGTAGTTTTTTTAGTCTTAAAGTCTAAAATAGCAGGTTGTATTATATTTTCTTGGTAGTTTATCAATGTTAATCTCTGATAAGAGGTTTGTTCGGTCCAATTGCTGTTGGTGGATTGCAGAATTTGTGGCCAGAACTCTAATAATCTGTTCTCTAGTCTAAAGGAAGTTATTTTAGTGTCCATTTAAAGAATAGGATATTATTTTCTCGTCTTCTTTCCTCCATTTTGAGTGGAAGAAGTTTGATGACTACCCTGGTTTACTATCAGCTTGTATCCTTCATAATATGATTGGAAAATTTTCTAGATCAGGATCAGGATGTTACATGAGACAGTTGAGACATGTATAGATAGGGCACTAATTCTAGGTTGCATGTCTACAAGTTACTTGTTGAACTTCATCAGTCTTATTTGGTTTTGTGTGGTAACTTGTGTAGGGGTCTGCTTGATGGGAGTAGGATACTAGGATCCTACTATTGTTAAAGTTGAATTCTTAAGACTTACTATTAGTGGGGTAGGAAATGTTTCAAGAAAGTATGTCCATAAAATAAGCCTATTCAAGAAAGTATGTGTATAAAATTAATAATACTAAGATGGAAGACTCGAGTAGCAATATATTGCCGTATTAAGGATAAAAAATAATCATATTGGAGAGAAGTTTTAGGTTTAACCAATTGATGAATGACACACCACCAGCAATAAAATGTCAAAGGAATTACTAAAAGTATGGGTGGAACTTGAAGAACTTCGATTGAGGTTGTAACATGAATATAATTTTTGTTAATGTTCGGTGAGCAATAGGTTGGAAGGCATTACGAGTGAACTCCCTTAACCTTAAGGAGACTTTCCTTTGACAACTTTCCAGAGTGCATTCTTCTTTTTGCTGAAGAGAACAAACTTGCAAACAGCCATTCCGACAAAACAGCACAAGCTAACGATACACCATACCAATGACCTAATAACCAGTGTAAATAAATAGGCTAACTATAGACCATACAAAAAGCCGTGTGCATCATCTTCAAAGCAACATCAATCTGCAATTCATGCCTATATGATTCCAATATCAGCTTTTTCTAGAGGTCTCCCTCAAGTATTTAACCATGACCTATGTGCAGCATACAGAACATACATTCTAACACAAAATGGACCCATTCTGATCCCATTTTTTTTCCCCAATTACAAGCGACCTTACACAATTTGGGAAGACTGAAATACAACTTCAGTTGGGGAAAAAAAAAACATACTCAGTAACAACATCAATGAACGCTCGAAAACAACAATAGACAAGCCAACCCTCAAGTACTGAAATATTAAGCAAAGCAACACTCTGTAACTAACTATATTATAATGGGTCACTCCCCTAACTGCAAGTATTACTACATGATGCAATATTCTGAAATAACAGCAAGCAGCCTAATTGCAGCAGGCTGCATACAAAAGCCAAAAAGAAGAAAAAAAAAATAAGGCAAGAATGATCCTGAAGAAGAGAAGGGGGGGGGGTGGGGGTGGGCTATAGTAATAGGTATTCGAAACTCCAAACTAGAACACTTGTAATCGTCTCAGATCACCATCGAGGTAGCAAGACTGTTGATCATCTATGTTTCCTCCCCTGGAGAAAAACCGTAGATAACTTTAGTAACTGATGATCATAAATAAAGTAGTTGAAAAACTAGCCATGGTGAACAAGGAGCTTATCATAGGAAGTTTATAATATCCAGTGCCTTGTGTTTGTAGTATACTAGCTACTTAGTATAAATATTTATGGTCAATCTTTGTACTTGAGAATTTAATCTTTTAACATTCTATTACAGCCATTCATAAGGATCCTTATTTTGGCTGAAAGCTCCAGAGTTTTCATTTGCAACTTTTGGAATACACACTAGGGTCCCGTGCTTCAGCCAATCGTGCTGAACTGTAGATGCTTGGCACATAAAGTAGTTGATTTTTTATGGTAACTATCAGAGGAAGTAAACCACATCATCAACAGAATTGGTAAAAGTTGATGCTTGGCACAGAATGCTCCTACTGTTATTACAAATTTTCTTTTTTTTGAGCTTTTTCTCAAAGACAGAATTGGTAGAAGTCAGCAAACTTCTATTCAACTGTCACAGAAAATCTACAAGCATGAATAGACCAAGGAAAAAGGAAAAAAATAATCTCCCTGTCTGTAACCTTCACAATTTAAGCTGAGATGGTTGTTTTTGCTACTACGGTGATTAAAATTTATGTTGACTAAACAAATTAAAATTTATGTTGACTAAACAAATTCAAATTTTCTGTTTCGAAATCTGCCCTAATTATAATGTGAAAACTAAGAAAGATGAAGTAAAGATGGCACAACATTTGTGGAAAAATCATGCATGTAAACATACAGCAAAAACAATTATCATGAGACAAGTGAAAATATGTTTTGTAGTTAATTCGGTCCTTATGTTTATCACTATTCCAGAAGTAAAAGTAAAACCCAATGTTTGGCCCACAAGAAATGTTATGCTTCAAAATACTCCATCTTCAGAATTAAGCAAGGTTCTGAGTATTTCTCGAAACCGATAACACCAAAACTACCAAACCAACTGGTTCGACTCCCTGCATAGGAAGCATAGGCCAGAAAAGCCCATTAAACTACAGAAAAAGACAAGTCACTGCTGCAACACCATTGCATTGTTCCAAAGCTATATTGCACAAATACATACACAGTTAAGGACATGATAGTGACAAGGACATTTCCAAATAGGTACAATAAGTTGTCACCTATGTAGCACGAATAGTGACAGATACGGGTACAGACGAAATGCACATTTATCGGCGTCCCTGCAACATAGCTGCAAAATAATTGGATTTGGTTTACAATCAAAGAATAAAGAAATTAAAAGCATATATGAAGAATCGTAAGAGTAAAAAGAACTAACAAGGAAATGCTTCCCCACGCACAAGGGGCAAGACACTCTAAATATAATTCCAAAGTGTAGCAACACTTTTTATCTTTTATTATTATCATCATCCTAGTCTTCACCCATCAGAATGCAGTCCGCTATGGAGCATAAGAAACTCCATACAAGATTTTGACAGTTTCATGACCGGCAGTCGACTTTGACATCAACCCTCTAAGTTGCTACCAAATTCCTAGTTTAGGTAGCTATGAGCATAAGGTTCATGCCATATAACCTAGGTGGACAATTGGCAAGTAGGCAATTTAAGGTATAGAACCGGCAGTCGACTTTTGGGTTGCACTTTAAGCTCATCCAACCAAGGAGCACCCTCCATGTTCCCCTAGACTTAATAAAGAGTCCAGACGAAGAGGTAAGATGGTACAATTATTTACCTATGGCATATAAATTATTTCCATAACCAAACTATGAGTGAATTCACTTCAAGAAGATGAAAATATTTAAATGGTTCATTTGTTTCCACAACCAAAAAAAAAAGGACATTGCTTGAGCAGATGGCAAAAAGGGTTGAAATTTGAAAGGTCCCAATTTAAGGTATGATGCTCATAATTAATTAATTATGACTAAGGCCTAATTGGTTCAATAAAGCAGAGTAATCGAATCCAACAAAGGATAACAAGAAGCATGTGTAATCTTATGGAGTAAATGACTTACTGAGCCCACATAATCATCCATACTTGACTGCTGCTTTCTCTTGAAAGATGTCAGTGCAGGAATCTCCGTAGCTTGTGACTTTGTCACGGACCGCTTTTTTGGTGTCAGATTCTACAACCAAAAATAGTATGAACATATGCATAGTAGGAAAAATCCAAAAGGATAGATACACTGCAACTACCATACAGTCAATAGCATACATCTATAACCAATACAAAAGTAACAAAACCATGTAGATTATTTAGACAAAATTTACTGTAGCGATAATAATTTAAATAATATTTGTGTAAACGATAGTTGTTTGGAAAATTTGGTCAAACAATACAATCTGACAGACGGACTGACGGAATATGAGTATGTTAAAAATCCGACAAACTGTCTGCCGGAAAATGAGCATCAGCTCAAATTCCGACAGTCAGTTTGGCTGAAATAGAGCATTTAGTTTTTTTGGGCGGGTTTGGTTTAAATTGTTTACGGTTTACTGATGGAGTTGGGTGGTGGGTTAATTTGGGTTTGTTTTTTGTTTTTTTTTTGGTTGGGTTGGTTATTTTTGTTGGGGGTTGGGTGGGTTTGGTTGTTTTTTTGGGTTGGTTATCTTTTGTTGGAGTTGGAGTTGGGTGGGTTTGGTTGTTTTTTTTTGGTTGAGATGGGTTATCTTTTGTTGGGTTTCTAACGTTACAATTCTCAACGTTACAATTGTAACGTTCTAATTCCAACGGCTATATTGAACCACCACCATCTATAAGTATCAAACCACTTCACAGCATCTCTCTCACTCACTTCACCACATCTCTCTCATTCACTTCACAACCTCTCTCATTCAGTAGGAAGTTTGTCAAGTCTATTTCGTTGAAAGCTGAAGATCCTCTCTTCCTACAGAAAGTTCATCTTGTTGTCAACATGGATGGAAATCTAACAATATTATGCTCGCTTGGAGGTGTACTAAATGGGTTAGTGTATCAAGGGGGTTTAACCCAAGTTCTTTTAGTTGATCGAAATATTTCATTTCTTAGTTTACATAATCTAATTATTGATCAATATTCTATCGACTACGAATTTATATTAGTACATATTTTCGTATCTAATTGTATAAATGTAGATAGTGAAGAAGCATGGAAATTTGTTCTTCAAGTGAATGCACAATCACCGTATATTAATATCTATGTCACTCCGCCCCCATCTATAAATGTAAGTAATATACCTGCTTGTAATACTTTTAACGTTGGTCCTAGTTCTTCTCATCAAGTTATTCCATTTACTGAAAAAGAACATGTAGTAGATGATGTTAATAACGATGATAAAAATAGCGATGATCTAATTGAAAATTTAGATGATAAATTTGATGATTCTGTTGATAGCCTTAGCACTCCTGAATTATTTATTGGAAAACAATTTAAGAATCGTTCTAAATTTAAAAGTTTTATTAGTGATATAGCAATTAGACGTAATTTTACTTGTTCAGCTACTTTAAATAATGCTACTGGAATTATATATAAATGTAATAGTTCAAATTGTCATTGGAGGGTATACGCTAAAGCCATAGGTGGAGGCAAAAGATTTTCTATTGCAACGCTAGAAAATATTCATTCTTGTTTAGGTGGACTTACAACTGGTTTTCATCCATTAGCTACCACTGTATGGGTTAAAAATCAGATTATTGATAAAATTCGAGATAATCAGTCGTAGAGTCCATCTTGTGTTGTAAAAGATATATTTAGGGAACATCGAATACATATTAAATACTGTAAGGCTTGGAAAGCTAGAGAACTTGCTCTATCCGAAATAAATGATAGTTATATTGATGCATATAGTAGTCTCGAAGAGTATGGTCTTAGAATTATTGAGACAAATCCAGGTAGCCAATGTTTTATGAAGATTACAGAAAATAATAGGTTTGAAAGAATTTTTATTTGTTTCAAGGCATGCATTGATGGATTTCTAAGGGGATGCTTACCTGTGATTAGTATTAATGCTCCTCTAAATATAGAGGTATTTTATTTATTGCTTGTGCTCATGATCCTAACTATCAACTATATCCTATTGCATATGCTGTTGCTGAGAGTGAAAACACTGATTCTTGGAATTGGCTTTTAAACGGTTTAAGAATATCTTTTGAAAGATTTTTTGATGCCTGGAATACAATTTCTTTTATATCGGATAAACAGAAAGGATTGATAAATGCCATGCGTGCTATTTTTCCGGAATCGCCTCATTTTTTTTTGTATTCAACATTTTAAAGCAAGTTTGAAATCAGTATGTAGATCAAAGCATTTTCAACGTAGCTTGGACTCTCTTGCAAAATGTTATAATGAAACAGATGCAAATAATTGCTTGGAGATGATTAAAGCTGAAAATGTTGATGTTTACAATTGGCTCGTTGGAGTAAATGATGAAAATCGTGTTTTCTCACACTGGATTACAGCGTATTCTCCTTGTCCAAGACTAGATATTAACACGTCAAATCTTGCTGAATCTTTCATAACTGGATTAAAAATCTTCGTGATAAACCAATAACGACACTACTTGATGGTATTCGAGCCAAGATTATAACACTTCAGGACAAAAACAGACAACAAGCTGAAATCTTGAAACAAATTTTTGTCCAAAGATGTTAAAAACGATGGCTCATATCACAAAAGAAATCCATCACTGAAAATGTTACGGATAGTGGGTCATTTGTTTGAGATATTAGATCGTCAAACAAATAGAACAGTTGTTCGTTTAAATGAAAACTATTGTTCATATTTAAAGTGGTATTATACT